>JANTPZ010097379.1:0-17604 GCA_025593235.1 Vachellia pachyceras
TGATTTTCTTTCACTCTTTCGATATTTGAATTTTTTGACTTATAATGTGCTTATTTGGAAACACCGTTTCTCCAACGGTACAGCCAGTTGAGACAAAATCATCTTGAAATCTGTAAAAATCATCTCGAAATTCATAAAAACCATTTTAAAATCTGTAAAACCATCTAAAAATATGCAAAATACCTCAAAATCTGTAAACTCCTTTCTCCCGACGAAATTCCCAAATACACCCTAATTTGGAATTCGCTAGAAATTAATTGCCCTATGTATGCGTTTCGAGGCCAATAGGTCATCATTCCATGCATTGCAATTTGCATGGTCCGCTTTATAATAAATAAATTTGCACTGTTTGTATTTTATACACGTAACAACTATTCAGGTAAACCAAATTAGTAATTAAAAAATAATATAAATTGTTGCCTAGTGTATACGGGATACCTTTACATGAAATACTGTTTTTTTTAATTCCCCACGTGAAATAAATGTGGTAAGGATGACGGTGGTAGGCAGTAAGCACCTAACATTCGCAACGTGCCCCACCAATACCCCACGAGCCTACCAATTCAATAGGTACCCACCCCTCCCATTAGCCTTCCTTTGCTTTATTTTCGCTTCGTACGCAGATCCCAAATCCAAATCAGAATTTAAAACAATTAATCAGAACACTAATTCTCAGTCTCAGATACAAATCTTTGATTAGTGGTTAACATTTCTTTTTGTAAACTTACCCTAAATTTAATTTCTGTGCTGTGATTAATGATGGGCGTTTCTGGAAAAAAAAACTACAAATTATCCACTGAAGGTGGAGGTAATAACAACGAAGAGAGTAACAAATAATCATATATTCAATGTTAAAAAACATTTTTTTCCTTTTCCTTTTGTATGATTGAGCATCTATCTCTGTCTATCATAATGCTCCATCTCCATTCTCCAGGGAGCAGAGATTTATTTATTTTATTAAAACAAATGCCACAAAACTAAATTACCTTAAAAGTTTTTATTATAAGAAATATAAACATGTTGTCATTTCTTACTTTAAAATTTATTGTTGAACTTTTAGATAATTAAATTATTTACTTACTACCTCTTAATAATTCAAAAAAAAAAAAAGAATTGGAGATCTCCGTCAGAGAGTTTCTGAATTTTTGGTTTAATGAAAATTGAGATTTAAATTAATATCATTCCGAAAGATGATAGATTTGCCGGAAGCAATCCTATATCTTGAGATTTGAAGTTTAAACATAATAATGAATGTAAAATTATTTGGGAGGTTATACTATAGTGGGTTTGTTTGAAAAAACGGTGGAGAAGTACTTTTACGCAAACCGAAGTAAATATGTGAAGGAGACTATCTCGTTTTGCTGAAAAACACTGTTGAATGTACTTTTGAACTCTTAAAAAGCTTTTCCAAACATAGGCAGTATAGTTCTTCTTACAAGTTTAGTTTAACTTATTGTCATCAGTTAAATCATGAAACAATAAATACACATTACATTGATACAACGTAACTTTCCAACTCCCATTCTTATTTTTTAAAAAAAAAATTCTCCCTGCATTTATAAATCATCCTTGCGTATCTTTCAATTTTATCTACTTTGAATTGAATAAGGGCAGAATTGAAAAAAATCATTAATAGCATCTAAATTAACTTATAAATAAATTTTTCTAAAAATAAATTTATACTCTTTGTATTTTTTAGATGTAACAAGTATTTAAATCATGTAAACAAATTATTAGTTATGCTTGTTTGGGAATTTTATTCTCTAACTGTGTATACAAACCGAGATAAAACTATCTCAAAATCAATAAAAATTATCTAAAAATTCATAAATTTCTTTCTCCCAACGGAATTTAGAAACATAAGTTAAAAAACTACCGATAACTTTACATGGAAGAATGTTTTTTATAAACAAGGACTGTGAATAATAAGCACGACCGTGTTAGCCACCTAACATCACCGCGTGCCCACCAATTCAATTCATAGCTACAAGAAAAGATCTACCTAGCAAATATGTTATTGGGGTGTCTGGCAAAGCATTCAAACATCCCAAAAGTACGTTCAACAGTGTTTTTTCGCAAAACGAGATAATCTTCTTCACACATTTACCTCATAAATGGTAAAAACACTTCTCCACCGCTTTTTCAAACGGACCTATTCACCACTACTACATTTTTTTTGCTAGAATTAATTACTGCTACTATTGATTATTAATGACTGCCCACCTCTCCCTTCAGCCTTCTTTTGCTTTAATTCTGATTCACATGCAAATTCCAAATCCAAATTATAATTTAAAACAATTAATCATAATACTATTCTCAACCTCAGATACAAACCACTCATATTAGTAGAGTGTTTTTTACCGTTATTTTCTATGTGAGTATAATTATTTAATATCAGAATTATTTTATAAATTTATTTTTGTATAAGGTTTTTAATATATAGGATATTTGACCAATTAAAAATTGAGTTAAATATTTTATTTGAGGTTGTTGGAGGTAATAGTAAATCCTTTATAGCTTAAATATTTTATTCGAGGCCGTTTGAGGTGATAATAAATTTTTATGAGTTAAATATTTTATTTGAGGTATATGATGATTTTTTATAAAACATGATATTTGAGAAATTATTAAGGATCTTGTTTTATGAATAATTTGAGTTATAGAGTAAATATAATTTTGGCATTTAAATATATACATACATACATATATTTTAGATGCATCCTAGAGTGGTATTAAAAACTCTAAAGGGATTTAAGTCCCTAAGTTATTATTTTTGTCACATGAATTAGTTATTAAACTAATGTATAGTAACGTTGAATTGTGTATATTAATTATGAAAAATTGTTAGTTTTAAGCACGGGCTTACCGCTATAGTAATTCATATCTTTGTTTGGTGAGAGGCAACTAATTTCCACCTATCATAGATATTGATATCTTGTTTTTGAGTTATTTTAATGTTATGAGACGATAAAAAGATATATGAATTTTCTATTAGTATGATATATATTTCATATGAGAAAAACATCACAGGGGTCTAGTGGTTTTGGAATATATATATATATATATATGAAGTTGATGGGTGGTTACCACTGCACCGGAATAGACAATGTCTGATTAATGAGGCACTAATAGGTGGCTACAGCTGCACTGAAACAGGTGATGTCTAATTAATGAAACACTTGTGGGTGGCTATGGTTGCATCTATGGGAGCAAAACCCTTACGTGACTACAGCTGCACTAGAACGAAGGATATCTGATTAATGAAGCACTGGCGAGTGGTTACGGTTGCATTCACAAGAGAAAAAAACCATTAGGTGGCTACGACTGTACCGAGACGGATCATATCTGACTACTGAGGCACTGATGGGTGGCTACAGCTGCATTACACGGGCAAAACTATAAGGTGGCTTACACCGAAATGGACAATATCCTGTTAAAGAAGTACTGGATTGTTACATAAGAGATTCGAATGACTTGATTATGATATTATGTGTATCTCTCTTTGATTCAGTCTCACTTGACACCTCATTAATGTACGATGAGTTGAAATACGGTTACGGAAACTATTGTCTCACCCCATCGCTCTTAACATTTTTTTAAGTAATAGTTCCGGTATTAGGATGTCGGGGAGAGCTCCAGAGGCTTGGATATCTCGGCATATCTCTATAAAGTCTTCTTTGTTATTTACTTGCTGATTTGATCATGTATATTTTCATCTATATGGTTCATCTTGTGAACTCTAATTTTAACTACTTAATTGCATGTTTTTGAGGAATTATCGCCAATAAGTGAGGCCGATAGAAGGCATAAGGCCTTTTATGTTTGATGACTTTATATCATGGATCCACAAACTACTGATTCGAGATATTATGTTATCATTTTGGTTAGAAACGACAGCTTTTCATAATTTACATTGACTAATACTTAAAATGAGTTAATATTTGAGTTTTATAAAAGGATTTCACACCTACATATATTTAAAGGAAGATCATGTGATTTTTTTTATACATAACGAGAGCACAAAGGCTCAGAAAACACAATAGAAAACTACAAATTGGGGTATGAACCCAGAAGATCGTTCGAGCACAACTCCTAAAGGTGGAGCGAGCAAGAATAGTAAACTCTGGAAGAAGAGATAGTCTTCTTAGCAAGAGCATCAGCCACACGATTCTGCTCCCTTGGCACGTACTGAATAATAGCAATCCAATCCCTCTCGATTAGTCTCCTGATATATGCAAAAAGCAAACCAGTATTAGTAATGTTGCTACCAGTATTGATCTTGTCAACCAATAATCCAGCATCCAATTCCAAGATTATTCTCTTGAAACCATGGTCAAAAGCCATCTGAAACCCTTTGAAAATTGCCCATTCCTCGGCAACATGGGCCTGACATTGACCCAAGGAATTAGCAAATCCCATCACCCAAGAACCCAGGTGGTCCCTCATGATACCTCTGCAACCCGCATTTAGGGAGGCTCTAGCAACACCTCCATCTACGTTAATTTTAAACCAACCATTCTTAGCTGGTAACCACCTAGAAAGATGCGTACAAGGATCAGGACGCAATTGCAAAATGTCGCCACTATGGATGTAGGATTTCCTTGAAGTAATGATTGTATTGAAGGGATCATGAGGTCTAAGGAAATTAGAGTCAAAATGTGCTTATTCCTCCATGCCCATAACCGCCAACACGCGACACCCCAAAAAGGGTCCCAGTTGGATATGAAGTCAGAACCCAAATTCCTGGTCAGATTCATAGAAACCCAATCCCGAAGGGAACATAAAAAGAAAGAAGGTAACTGCGAGTGGTGCACAACTTTCAACCATAATCCCCTTGCATATTGGCAATCCCAAAGGACATGTAAGATGTCTTCCTCTCCCTCGTGGCAAAAAGGGCATAAAGATGGTACACTCAACCATCTACTTCTCCAAGCATTAGTTGGAAGTCTATTGTGAAAAGTTTTCCATAGGAAGATTCTGATTCTCTCAGCTCCTTTCCACTTCCAGATCTGTTTGTAAACATGAGAATACATACTAGGAGGACTAGCTTCAATAGAGAAATAGGCACTCTTCACCGTAAAGTTACCATTATCAGAATACCCCCAAGCCATAAAATCATGTCCTGCATCAGGTCTAGGAGGAATAGCTGGGATTAGGTTTGAAAGGACCTCTCTATTGACTAGACCTGTGAGCCGATGAAAGTCCCAACTACCATTGACCACCCAATCAGCGACTGTGGATCTTTCCTCATCCTCAGATAGAGCTCTTAAGCACAGGTCTTTGATTGTCTTCCCTGGTATTAACCAATTATCAAAAAAGAATCTCATCATATTCCCATTTCTCACTTGCTATTTAATTCCATTCTCTACCAAGTTCTGTTGATCACAGATGAAACGCCATAAGCTGGAGTCTCCCATCTGAGAATTAAAAATATTTTGCTCACTTTTGAGCATATATTTACTCTGCAAAACTTCGGCCCATAGGCCTTAAGTTCCCACAAGGAGATTCCAAGCCAATTTAGCTCCAAAGGCCTTATTCATCGACTGCAACCTTCTAAAACCAAGACCCCCGTGAGCCTTTGGCAGAGTAATAATCTCCCAGCGTAAAGGGTGAGGAGTCCTACCATTCTCAGAGCCTCAAATGAAGTTGCGTTGAATCCTCTCAATCTCATGGCAAATAGCCATAGGAATCTTAGCGACTTGCATCGGATAAAGAGGACAAGAGCTAAGCACAGATTTAGCAAGAGTGATGCGTCCTGCAATCGAGAGACAGCTGGATTTCCAAGCGGACAATTTGGTTTTGACTCTGTCCACTATATACTGGAACTTCTTCGTCGGTCTTCTATTTCTATAAAGCGGGAACCCAAGATATTTACCAATTTCCGTCGACATTTTCATACCCGAGATATCTTGAATTTTCCTTCTCATCTTGGCGGACACTTTCTTAGAAAAAATATTGAAGATTTCTCTCTACTGACTCTAGCCCCTGAAGCGTTACAAAATTTATCAAGGCAAGACATCATAGTTAAGATTTGTTTCTCCGTGGCCTCCCCAAAAAGAAGCAGATCATCAGCAAACATGAGGTGCGTAATGGAAGGCCCCATCTCTACCTATGTGAAAAGGCTGCCATTGGTTAGCATTC
Organism: Vachellia pachyceras; assembly: GCA_025593235.1. Classification (NCBI taxonomy): domain Eukaryota; kingdom Viridiplantae; phylum Streptophyta; class Magnoliopsida; order Fabales; family Fabaceae; genus Vachellia; species Vachellia pachyceras. The sequence continues at coordinate 6,142 of JANTPZ010097379.1, forward strand.
ACGGCATCATTAATGACATGAGATAACTTGTCCATATAGAGCGCAAACAGAAAAGGGGAAATAGGGTCCCCTGGCGGAGGCCCCTGTTAGGGGTAAAGAATTCAGATAAGCCTCCATTCCACAAAACATTATAGGAAGTAGAAGAGATACATTTCATAAGAAGATTAATAAAAGACTCCTCTAATCCTATTTCCTGGATAATGACCCTCGTAAAATTCCAATTAATGATTTTAGTGTTGAAGGATTGATCTTAGAACAGAGACACTATGGAGAGCCAACAAAAGAAAAAAAGAACATAAACCACTAATTAAACTACGTGATCAAGGATGCAATGCAAGAATTAAAATGTGAATTTATAATTATCTACGCATGTGTATATTTTATATTGCCTGAATTCAATAATGTTATATTTGTGCTTTGTACGTCTAATCTCCATGTTGAAGACTATAACCCATACTTGCACTCCTCACGCAAAAGATGGATCCTTCCACAATGAAATAAATTGGATCCCTTGAATCTTATTTCCCTTTTCTCTCTTTGCGGAGAGACATGCATGATCAATCGATAAAACAAAGGGCTGCAAATTCTCACAATCACATCTATTTATCATTAAATGCTTATTTTGAAAATCAACAGATTAATAAAAAGAAACATTAAGAGTAAAGTTTGAATAATATGAAACACATTTAACGAGAAAAGGTAGCTTTTAACTATTTTTCTTAACATGCTCAAGGTGGGTGTTTTAAATAAACTCCCTCCAATTATAGGATAGATATTCTCTAACTAAGTTATTGAGGCTAAGAAGGAGGGGTTAAATTTAGTTGATGATATTCTTAAAATTATCTAATATATTTTTTTGATATGATTCTCTCTCAATCGCTCTCTTTAATATACTTATTATACCCTTGCTTCATCGTTCAAGTGATGCAAAATGATAACATAACAACATGGTTCTACCTTTTTTTTTTATACAAAAATTTTAGGAAAGAGGTTGGGCTCACCCACAATCTAAGGGCATGGCATCTAACTCATGATTTACTAGGGTTTATCTCTGTGGGCAATGGAGCAAGTCAAGTAAGCCCTCTGGATTGACTACACAAGTAGGTCAACCTAACTTCACTTAGTTGTGGTGATGCCTCCTCGAACGTTGTGACTAGAGCCACAAATAAGTGGTACTTCCCATGATCGAACCCTCTCTCTTTAGATGAGAGTAAAGATGGTTCTACTTTAGGCAACAACCAATTGAATAACTAATAAGAATTGAGTGTAGCAGAAAAAGAGTAGCCTCTCACAATATAGCACATCAAGTATTTCAATCCAAAAGGCCGGTAGAGTATTATTCATCTACAGAGGGTCTTATTTATAATGGACAGCAGTACAAGCCCTCTCTGTTGCATACAAGCATATGGGCTTAGAGTGAGGCCCAATACTTTAACATTCCTATTCGTAACCCAATACCCCAAAAAAATAGAGTAAGGTCCTCCGATATTTATTTATTTATTTATGGTGAAAGCTCCGATATTTATTTAAGCAAAACTAATTTAAATATTTGTCACTAATAAAGTAAATATAAGACAATGAGAGCACAAAATGAGTTTGATGCAATTTTTTTGGTGCTGTTAATTACTCATACTTTAATTTATTGAACATGAGAAAGTGACGGGGGTATTTTAGGAATATTATTTCTGCTGAAGCCTCACGGATGAAAAAGCCTTGGCCTGTATGTTACCCTTGGATCATATGTTAGAGAAATGATAATAAGGGTTGATACAGTTTGGTAATGATTTGACTCATTATCTGTAAAATATTGAGTTCAAATTTTGCTGCCGATGTGATGATCTTATTTGTGGATGATTTATAAGTATTTATGTAAATGTTATCTCTAAATCTGGAGGTATATATTGGTTTTAATGAGTTGTCAGTATTCAAACAACCTAAATTTTTTTAATTTGTTTGATTTTTCTTGCTCTTGTTATGTGTTGCAGAAATTTTATTGGTTTGATTTGTCTTCACTTAGCCATTCTTCATCCATTGACGAAGCTGACTGGCTCTCCCACAGTTTCTAAATATAAATAAGCTTTGACACGATTCATGCATGTGTGGAATAAAGTGCATACATTTAAATTTAACTTATTTTCTTTAATTATGCATCAAATTGTCTACTTGCATTTGTTATGAAATCTTATACCAGCAGCCATATTTATTGCAACAGGTTGTTGAATTTACTTGTTACCATCACTTTACTGTAATTAATTAACAAATAATTAACAATTACGTGTCAAGGAGCATGGCGGGCATCGCGCAGCCCCCATTCAAAGGAAGGAGACAAAACAAGAGTCATAAACTCATAATCATTCATCATCGAGAAGAAATCTCAAGCCTCTGCTGCTTCCCCTCACAAATTTTGATTTTTCTTTCCGTCGATTATACACCGCTTTTTCCAACCAGTAATGGCCAATACATGGTGAAATCAATATGATAGACTCAAACGTCAACGTACTCATATGTTATAAAAGTCCAACTAGCAAACAAAAATCTTCAAAGATATTCATCCAGTGGCGCTTCCCCGATCATCGTCAATAATGGAGCCCTGGTTCATCTTCCTCTCTATCTGCCTCTGCCTCTTGATCACTCTTCTCTTCTCCTCTTCACATTCCAAGACTTCCCGCCATCCTCTCCCTCCTGGTCCTCTTCGTGTTCCCATCATCGGCTCTGTTGTATGGCTCCGCCGATCATTCACAGAGCTCCAACCCATTCTCCGAAGCCTTCACGCCAAGCATGGTCCCATCGTCACTCTCCCTATCGGCCCCCGTCCTGCCGTGTATATATCCGATAGATCCCTCGCCCACAAAGCCTTGATCCAAAACGGCGCCGTCTTCTCCGACCGCCCCAAGTCTCTCGCCACCAGTAAGGTCACCAACAGTAATCAGCACAGCGTAACCTCTGCCTTCTACGGCCCCACATGGCGCCTCCTCCGCCGCAATCTCGCCTCCGAGATGCTCCACCACACTCGGATCCAATCCTTCTGGGGCAGCCGGAAGTGGGTCCTGCACGCGCTCCTCAACCGCCTCAGGTCTGATTCAGAATCAGGAAAATCCATCAAGGTCATTGACCATCTCCAATACGCTATGTTCTCCTTGCTAGTCTTCATGTGTTTCGGCGAGAAGCTAGACGACAGGCAGATTAAGGACATAGAGTATGTACAGAGGCGTTATCTCTTGAACTTTGATAGATTCACCGTGCTTAACTTCTGGCCAAGACTAACCAAGATATTATTCCATAAGCGCTGGGAAGAACTGCTGCAAATTCGCAAGGAACAGGAAGATGTTCTGGTTCCATTGATCAGAGCAAGAAAGAGAGCTAAAGAGGAAAACATCAATAAACCAGATGCCGAAATTATAGTGCCATATGTGGATACCTTGCTGGATTTACAGTGGCCTGAGGAGAAACGACAGCTTGATGAAGGTGAGATAGTGTCTTTGTGTTCTGAGTTTATAAATGCAGGCACAGATACAACCTCCACAGCTCTGCAATGGATTATGGCGAATCTGGTGAAATACTCACATGTGCAGCAGAGGGTTGTCGAAGAGATCAGACAAGTGATGAGAGATAATAGAGAGGAAAAGGAAGTGAAAGAGGAAGATTTGAGTAAATTGCCATATCTGAAAGCTGTGATCTTGGAGGGCTTAAGGCGTCACCCACCTGCACATTTTGTGTTGCCACATGCAGTATCAGAAGATGTAGTTTTCAACAACTATCTGGTGCCTAAAAACGGGACTGTTAATTTCATGGTGGCAGAGATGGGTTGGGACCCTAATATGTGGGAGAGTCCTATGGAGTTCAAGCCAGAGCGATTCTTGAACAGTGAGAAAACTGGAGGAGAAGCATTTGATATTACCGGGAACAAAGAGATAAAGATGATGCCATTTGGGGCAGGAAGAAGAATGTGTCCTGGTTACAACCTGGCTCTGCTTCTTTTGGAATATTTTGTGGCCAATTTGATCTGGAGTTTTGAATGGAGAACTTCAGATGGAGGTGAAGTTGATCTGACAGAGAAAGAAGAATTCACTGTGGTGATGCAAAATCCATTACAAGTCTGTATATCTCCCAGGTCTTGAGATCAATAAACAAGCCTGTCTGTGTTGGAGGTGATAAAGTATGGGGACATGATCTCCATGTCACATAGAGATATCGTTTTGTCTCACATGTACTACTCCCGAATTGTGTGTGTGTGTGTTTTTTTTTTGTTACTTCAACTTTATTTTCCGTATTGGATGCCGATGCCAATTCTGCCTGTGCTTATTAGTTTTAGGCTTTTAGCCGTGTCGCTTGAAGCCTTATTTCAACTATAGCTTATTATTGTGTGTAGGCAAAAAAAAAAAAAAAACAGAGGAGATATAATCCCATGTACATATTTTATATTTTTCCGTGTGCGTATTAACCGATTTACTAAAATGAGTAATTTTAATAACTCCAATGTCTCCGATTTACTAAAATGCCCTTGGGGCTACCTTCCTCTCCTATGTGACAAGAAATCTATTTGCATTATAATTTTAATGCAACTTTGAGTCCATTTATCTATGCACATTTTGTGAACTGTAGCTCAAGAAATTGTCTTCGTTCAAGTGTGTAGGTACTGTAGCTCGCGGCCACATGCCAGACTTTTTACTCTTGCACTAACGTGGTAAAATTTCTCCAATGAAGGGCTAAAGCCAAAGCTTTTTACTGGTTCATACCCTCTCAACTATAATCATGGGGTTGTGGTTGATCCTCCTTGTTACAATCTGTGTTTTTCCATTGCAGCTCTCTTCAATCTTCTCACTCCCTCTACCTCTTCCTCCTCCTCCTCTTCTCTCCCCCCTTGTCCTCTCCGGCTCCCCATCTTCGGCAATCTGTTATGGTTGAGCCGATCACTCAGCGAACTCGAACCCATTCTTCGAAAGCTTCACGCCAAATATGGACCCATAGTCACTCTCCCAATCGGCTCTCGTTCTGCTATATTCATCGCCGATCGATATATAGCCTACCAAGCCCTTATTCAAAACGGCCTCGTCTTATTGCCAAAAAAATGGCCTCGTCTTCTCCGATCGTGCCATTGCCCTCAGCACCGAGCGGATCCTCAACGGTGACCAACATACGTGAAAGGGATACGTAAATGGGATTTAGGTTTGCTAGCGACTCGACTTAAAGCTGATTCAAAATCAAGCAACCCCAATTGAGTGAAAGACCATATCCAATATGCCATGTTCTGCTTGCTCGTGTTCTCATGCTTCGGTGACAAATTAGACGAGAAGCAAATCAAAGACATAGAATGCGTTCAGAGGAATATACTTTTGACTGTCAAAAGATTCAAAATTCTAAATTTCTGGCCAGCAATATAACACGAGTGTTGCTCCGCAACAAGTGGGACAAGTTCTTGCAGATTAAATAGAAGCAGAAAGATGTTTTGATTCCATTGATAAGAGCAAGAAAGAAGCCGATTAAACCAAGAACAAGATGACAATGATGATGATAATAACGAGACAGATGAACACATAGTGTCTGTCATATGCGGACACTTGTTGGATTTAGAATGGCGTGGAGAGAAAAGAAAGCTAAGTGAAGGTGAAATGGTTTCCATATGTTCAGGGTTTTTAACTGCAGGAACAGATACAACTGCTACTGCATTACAGTGGACTCTAGCATGTTTAGTGAAGTACCACATATTCAACAGAGGCTTGTCGATGAAATAAGAGAAGTAATAGGTGAGAGAGAGCACAAGGGGGGGGGGGTGAGAGAAGAAGATCTAAGCAAAATGCCATATCTCAAATGTGTGATCTTGGAGGTACTAAAGCGACACCCACCTGCACATTTTGTGTTGCCTCATGCAGTTTCAAAGGACCTGGTTTTCAACAACTACTTGTTGCCCAAGAATGGGTCTTTAAATTTGATGGTGGCAGAGATGGGGTGGCAACCACAGGTTTAAGGGAATCCAATGGAGTTCAGGCCTGATAGATTCTTGAGCACTGAGAAAAATGATGGTGAAACATTTGATATCGCAGGCACAAGAGAGATAAAGATATTTGATATTGCAGGAACAAGAGAGATAAAGATCCTGCCTTTTAGTGTGGGAAGAAGAATGTGCCCAGGTTACGTATTGGCACTGCTTCATTTGGAATACTATGTGGCCAGTCTTGTATGGAAATTTGAATGGAAAGCTTGTGGTGATGTTGATTTGTCAGAGAAGGAAGAATTTACAACAGTAATGAAACATCCATTACAAGTTCGATTGAGCCCGAGGTTTTAGGATTCATTATTTATACTGATACTGAGTTAATTAATGATCCATGTGCGTGACATAGAGATATTGTCCCCAAGTTTTGTGGCTCTCACGTGAGCTCCATAATGCGTGTAGCTTGTATGCATATGAAATTTTGAGCAATTTTGTTAGCTCAAGATTACGCAGCAATTTCTTCCTCTAGATCCATAGATGAGATCAATTTATAGACGCGATGCATGCACAGTTCTTATTCCATTATCAGAACAGATCAAATAAATGACAGAACCTCGTGCCTATATCATATTACAGAGATGACTAATTTAGCAGCAAAACTTTATATGTATGTATACCACATTTTTATACTTATATAAGCGTCAATTAATTTTTTTAAAGATATTAAGAAAGATAAATAAATTACTTAATTATAATATATATTCTAAAATGTTTATGTGTAATAGTAGATCATATACTATATATAAGTTATATGAATTAGTTAAAAAATGATCAATACATGATTTAGTCAAATTAAGTGGTTATTATATTAATCGGTAGTATATATACCTTATATGACTTCCATTACTCTTAACACAGAATTTTGGTTCTACACATTTAATTCACAAGTGTTTCACACGTGTCATGAAGATTTGGGATGACAATTAGGTCTAAACATTGATTTAATTAGGTCCTAACAGAATTTTCTTAAAACAAATTGTAGATATCAATTCATAGTGTCATCGTCATTGAGCTCAGCACCTCCTATTTATTTTAGAGGTTGGTTTTTGACTTTTTGTAAATTTCCAATCTTTAGTGAGCCCCATGAGAGAAAAATTCAGCGTAGAACCATAAAACATATGTTAATTGATATCTTGGAGGCCAAGGAACGATAAAACGCCAAGGTCAAACTATCATGTTCCGTGTCTCTCTGTGATTCTTTAGCCCATTCCTCCCCTTAAATTAAATTTCCCCTGACGTCTCATTGCTTTTCTCATTCATGCTTGTTATTTATAATGTAATCTCAAGTCTCAACCATGCTTATTCTTAACCATGATCATGGAGGTCTGGTTCATCGTCCTCGTCTCTCTCTGTCTCTCCCTAACCATCCGAGCCTTCTTCAACCTTCTTTCTCCCTCTCGTCCCAACCCTATACCACCTGGTCCTCGTCGTATTCCTATAATCAGCAATCTTCTTTTTCTGAGCAAATCGTTCTTAGAAATTGAAGCTTCACTCCGAAATCTTCGTGCCAAATACGGTCCCATCTTCGTCCTTCCTGTTAGGTCTCGTTCACTTATATTTGTAGCTGATCGCTTTATCGCCCACCAAGCCCTCGTTCAAAACGGTGCTGTTTTCTCTGACCGACCCAAGTCTCTCACCACCAGTAAGGTTTTTAACTGCGACCAACATGACATAAGCTCCGCCTTCTACGGCCCCACATGGCGCGTCCTCCGCCGCAACCTCACCTCCGAGATGCTTCACCCCACCCGGATTAAATCCTTTTCAGGTTCCCGTAAATGGGTTTTGGACGTGCTCATTAGTCGCCTCAAATCTGACTCCGAGTCAAGCAATTCTATTAAGGTGATTGACCATCTTCAATACTCTATGTTCTGTTTGCTGGTCTTCATGTGCTTCGGTGAGAAGTTAAATGAGAAGCAAATTGAAGATATCGAGCATGTTCAACGACGTGTACTATTGGGCTTCAACAGATTCAGGGTGCTGAATTTCTGGCCAAGAATCACTCGCATATTGTTCCGCAAGCGGTGGCAGGAGTTGTTCCAGACCTGGGAAGAACAAGAAAGTGTTCTTATTCCACTGATCAGAGCGAGGAAGAAAGCCAAGGAAGAGAGACTGAACAGAGCTGAAGATGAGGACACTAATAATAGCTCAGGTCAACTTGTGGTTCCTTACGTTGATACTTTGCTGGATTTGGAGTGGCCAGAGGAGAAGCGTAAGCTTGAAGAATCGGAAATCGTATCTGTAAGTTCAGAGTTCATAAATGCAGGGACAGATTCAACAGCCACGGCTCTGCAATGGATTATGGCAAATTTGGTGAAATACCCACATGTACAAGAGAGGCTTGTGCAGGAAATAAGAGATGTGGTTGGTGATAGAGAAGAGAATAAGGAGGTGAAACAGGAGGATCTGAAGAAATTGGCATATCTTAAGGCTGTGATCTTGGAGGGGCTAAGGCGTCACCCACCTGCACATTTTGTTCTGCCACATGCAGTGAAGGAGGATGTGGTGTTGAATGGTTTCTTGATACCTAAGAATGGGTCTGTAAATTTCTTAGTGGCAGAGATGGGGTGGGACCCAAAGGTGTGGGAGAATCCGATGGAATTTAGGCCAGAGAGATTCTTGAACACTGGGAAGAATGAGGATGAAGTGTTTGATATTACAGGGAGCAAAGAGATAAAGATGATGCCATTTGGAGCAGGGAGAAGAATCTGTCCGGGTTATAATCTGGCAATGTTTCATTTGGAGTACTTTGTAGCCAATCTGGTTTGGAATTTTGACTGGAAGGCTTCAAACGGTGGTGGTGTTGATTTATCTGAGAAACAAGAATTCACTGTGATGATGAAGAATCCATTACAAGTTCATATATCACCGAGAAATTAAACCTTCTGGATTATCGAAGTTTCAGTATAAAGTTGAACCCACTTCATCTGGGTTGTAATATTACTGTACAGTTAAGTATTATATTTATGGGTGCATATACTTTACATATTAAGAACTTGCAAATGTCACCTAAACTTTTTGGGGTTAATACAACCCTGTTTCTTAATTTTTTTCCTCATTTTGATTATTCAAATTTAAAATAAGTGGTTTTGGTTCTTCAAGGAACAAAAATGATTGAGATTTTTATTAATTTATAGAGATCAATATTTTAAATAAAATAAAATTTAAGAAAAAAATTTCTGATTTTAAATTTAAATAATTAAAATTAAAATAACGATAAATTTAAAGTATATGAAGATTGTATTCGTCCCAACTTTGTCAAATAAATTTACCGAGTTTGGTTCGTTGAGGAGAGTTCCTTTGTTGGTTGAGTGGGGTGCAGGGGTCCAACCTGAGCCATTCAAACTGGGCCTGACAATCGGGTTTGGATACCCGACTTTGCCCAGCCCAACAAATCTTTATGTTTGTTTTGAAGAAAGTTCATTCCTTGATTCTACCAAAAAAAAAAAGTTCATTCTTCGAGAAAAATAATTATTTTATAATACTATTATTTGCCCCCACTCAAACTTTCCCTTGAAGCTTTATTATAATTATATTTTTTTTAATTTATCAATTGTGTGATAGTCTACTGATAGATCCTTTTCCAGAACTTCTACTCTAATCGTTGCGACTTGATTTATAATTATATCATTATTGTTAGTTGAATTTGAACAGAGTGATAATGAAAATTCTAGATATTTTATCATTTATTTATGCGCCACCTTATTAAGAAAGTTTAGGCTATGTTTGGTTTGATGGAGGGGAAAAGGAAGGGATGGATAAGAGGGGATGAAAAGGGATGGAATGGTATAAGGTTACTTCGTTTGGTTTAGTTAGAGGGGAAGGAAGGGAGAGGAGTTTTAATGATCTTTTGTTTGGTTCAGGAGGGGAAGGGAGGGAAGTTAATAATCAATTTACCATTTTACCCTTATATGTTGATTTATATTTATTTACTTGTATAATTTATTTAATTTAGTTCACTCATGAAAATTAATCACTCATTATATTTAATTAATTAAAATAATTGTTAAGGTACTTCTCTCATATAATTTATTTAAATAATTAAAAAAATAGGATTTATATATAGCTTAATTTCACAATAATTAATTTATCTTTAACTTACCACCTTAATCAAACTTGTAACTGGCAAGACGTCCGAAGAGCAAAGGAGGAAGAAAGTGTTGGTTAACTAAACTGCTTCTAGAGAGCAGAAGAAAAAGTTAAGAAGCGATACATTTTAACCTATCAATGGTATGGATGAGAATATAATAAAATTAATAGGAGTAAATTAGTCATAATTTTTTGCTTCCCTCCTAAAAACCCCAATTTGAAGGGAACCAAAATAATGGGAGAGAATGAAGGGGTATATTTTGTATCCCTCCCCTCCAAAATTTTAAACCAAACAAGGAGAGGGATTTATTTTCCATCCCCTTTCATTCCCTTCCCCCCAACCAAACAAGCTATAAAAAGGGTACTAGAAGGTGGAATAGCATGTCGTGTCAGTACAGTCATGCGGCCATGTTCAGCTCATATTGTGACATTTTAACTGTGAGGATCGAAAATCACGGGTCGTGACTCTGGTCCGGAGAATTTGGTCGGCTTCTTCATTATTGATGATTCATCTTATCATCCGTTATCCGTTGACAGATTTAGGGATGGAAATAGGCTAATTCAGGCTAGATTTTGATTAAATAGGCCTGAATCTGTAATGAAAATATTGAGCCTGAGCTTGGGCCTGAGCCTGAATGTAGACTTTTTTTTTAAGCTCAGGCATGAGCCTTCAAAATGCCTGGTAAGGCCTGAAGTCTTTTTAGAGGCCTACATATAATGTAGCCTCTAAAAAGGCCTCAAAGTAAGCCTTAAGCATACTATTGTACACCTTTAAAAGGCCTCAAGGTAGGCTTTAAGCTTTTATATTTATTGGATGTAAGTATTTAATATAAAAATTTGGATTTAAAAAATACAAAAAGTGTTATTTGCATCATATAAAAATAATTATATTTATTTTATATATAAACAGGCCAGTTTAAAGGCTTACAGGCCAGGCTTTAAAAAAAATAGGTCTGACCTATTTATACAATTAGACCTTTAAATAGGCCTTCACCTGACCTTTTTAATAAACAAGTCAGGTCAAACTAGACCTTAAACAGGCCAGATCGTAAGTCACCTAATAGGGGTCTGGTCTACTCCCACCCATAGAGAGATTAGATCCCTGAACAGTTTAAGACATAAAAGTAAAGTAAGCTTCTTTTGCTATTTGATGCCATGGAGAATTGGCTCAAGGTAAATCCTAGTCATACTCTCCCGTTTGTATCGCCGAAAATGAAAAAGAAAATTCAGATCTTTCATTGTGTGCGCGTGTTTTGATTGGCACATTTTTCGGTGGCGCTGAATCTTCCATTGTCCATGGGAAACGTTCTTGGAGAGCAAAATGGTGGGAATCCATTTTCCATTTCTGTTGGAAATTTCAAGTCGCCATATGAACAAATCAAATC
>JANTPZ010097386.1:0-14231 GCA_025593235.1 Vachellia pachyceras
ACCCAATAAATCTTTCAAATGTAGAGGGCCTACGTATCTAATACAATAGGTTAGAAAAAGCTTGGATAAAGTGGAATGCGTTAGTGGTGAATTAATTATCAAATCTTAATATATTAAACGCGATATCCATATTTATTGTTAAATAGTACTCATAAATAAAAAAGAAATCAAAAGGAGAATAATAAAAATGAGTAAATAAAAATAAAGTAGAAGAAGCCAAATTCGAGAGAAATTAAAATCTAATTGAAAATGATATCTCTGATTCTTGAAGACAAACAAAATTTATCTTTGCTTTAATTAAAAAAAGTTGGGTTGAACAAAAAAGTTTACACGTGTCTTGTGTGTGTGTTCAAATAAAATTATGTCCATATACAGCAAATGAGCTAATAATGCTCATCCGCCGAATAACATCCGAACAAGTGCTTGTGAGAAAATGAGAGATCGATTATCCCACATGTAAAATCTGACTAAATTAACATAATAGCGCAATATATTATATGTTCTATGCCCACAAATATGTCGGTACTTATATTTATCCACCGATCCTACGCTTTCTCAATTAGATGGAACGAAAAACTTCAATTTTATAATGGAGAAAGAAAAAAAGAAACAAAACAGAATTTGAAGGATCAGTGACAAGAAAGATATGAATCGATTATTAAACTAAAATAAATCTTTTTGTATGTTCCATTCAAAAGATTAATTTTGTTCTCATTTTCTAAGAAACTATGCTAATCAAATATGTTCTTCTCGCATTTAGTTTGGCTTGATCATCGCATAATAATCAGTTCAATATGGATCAAAGTTGGAAACATGGATTTGCCGAATATTTTTCCTGAATATCTACTTGAGTTTCGATATTAAATACTATAGTTTTGTTATTAATTACTTTCACTTCTGAAATTCAAAAAAAAAAAAAATATTTGGCCACTGGACCTCCGGCCACCAGCCACCAACGGTAGGTCGTTGGCAAGGTTGACTGAGCTTTGGAACCAGCCACTGAAGGGTGTCGCCGGCGCGGGAGCTCGATCCAATGACCAGTAACCCAAATCGGTAGATAGGTTATTATTTTAGATTTTAATTATTGGATATCTGGATTTTTTTTACCTATTTAAAGGTATTTTTGTGGGATTTTCCCTCACATAATTTATAAATGAAAATGATAATGGAGTCATCAGGGCATCATTGTCAATAGTTATTCTATTCGGCAACATATGCTACAGTACAGCTATTTAGAAATCTTGGTAGGATGCAGGTATAAATCATATTGCCAAATAAAGGCCTCTCTAGTTAATAGTATGTTAATGTATATCGACGTAAACTCCTATATAAAAAAAGAGAAAGGTTCGCGTGACCATGAACTGAAGGCCAAAGCTCACCCACCAATTAGTGTAAATCAAGTATCATACAACTTTCGCGAGATCATCATCTTATTTTTTTTTTTCACTTGTGAACCGTTATTTTTCCTTCAACTTCATAAGGGACGTTTGGACTAATTTGATAGAATTGTACCATTTTTTAAAGATTGTATCTACATTTATGTCATTCAAAATTTAATTGTACCGACACTTTCACCCAATATTCTAATAAAAATTCAAAGGATAAGGCTTACGAACCAATTAGCATACGCCATACAGCACTCCTGGATATGCACAATTTACTGGAAAGATTTGTTTCAATAAATACAATATCTTCTGTGTGTGTGTGTGAGAGAGAGAGAGAGAGAGATTATGTCTCCACGAGTGAAATAAACTAATGGAAATAGCGTGGAAACAGATTTGCTTCGGATTTGTTTCAAACTCAAATTACAGGATGGCTATGAACAAATGGATATGATCACTACCAACAATCCCACTTGCCTACGCTTAAATTCTTAATTAATAGCTTGTTTGCAATTTAGTTTTCAAAACCTCAGTTTGAAACCTAGGTTTTCTCTTTCCTACTTTTTCCTCTTTTCTCTTTCCTACTTTTTCTTTCTTTCTCTTTCTTACTTTCCTCTTTCCTACCCACTTTTTTCCTCGGAATCCGTAAAAGCTATAACTTCCCAAACATAAATCACTTTTCAAAAACTAGATTTTACCTCGGAATCTGTGAAACCTAGGTTTTAAACTTGATTCCCAAACAAGCCCAAATCGAACTTCAGAGCTATATAAAATGTTGAATTAGATTCTAATTTCCACACAGAACTTTGCAGATTAAGAACAAGAACTTGATCGGCAAAGAAGCGTTTTCTTTAATTTTCACGTCAATGGCTCTTTACCAATTTGCCTTACTTCCAAATGCTACTTTGTCCTTCAAAAACAAAATGCTTCCATCAATCATGAGCTCTCGTGTTCCCCGTACAATCCAATGTACGGCTTCAGTCAGTATAGTTTCTTATCAAACCAATGATGATTCTCGTCGGTCTGTGAATTACTTCCAACCTTCAATTTGGCACTACGATTATATCCAGTCACTGAGAAGTGACTTCATGGTATGTTACTTGATTTCACTCGCTCTTATAATTTGCAATAGTTAATAATAGCCTTCTTTTAAACTCTATACAATATCTTAATGATCAAATGAAAGTTATTGCAGGAAGAATCATGTGCAATGGAAAGTGATGGGCTTAAGGAACAAGTAAAAAATATGCTCTCAGAGTTGGAAAATCCTGTGGATCAACTTGAGCTCATTGATCTTTTGCAAAGATTAGGGGTAGCAGCTCATTTTAGCCCGGAAATACGAAATCTGATAGAAAACATTTACAACAATCAAGAAACTTTAAAGAAGAAGAGAAATTTACATGCCACGGCTCTAGAATTTAGAATCTTAAGGCAACATGGCTATGATGTGTCATCAGGTATTTATTCATCTTTGAATTGTTAACTTTACCTAATTAATTTTGAAAACATACAGTTATTCCAAACAAAACACCAAGAAAAGGAATTTGAAAATACCCATTTATACGTGGTATTTGTCGGAAATTGTATCAATTCCGTTTTTTTTTACTTTCTTAATATTGATACTAAGAATTGTAATTTGCATGGCTCTTTTGCAGAGGTATTTGAAAAATTTATTGATCATGGGGATCATTTTGATGCTCGCCTTTCCGTTGATATTGAGGGTTTGTTATCTTTGTATGAAGCATCGTTCCTATCAATGGAAAGTGAAACAATATTAGACAAAGCAAGAGATTTTAGTTCGACGTGTCTCAAGGAGTTTGTGGGAAAAAACATTCATGAAGACTATGAGATATGTCTTTTAGTTAATCATGCCCTAGAACTTCCACTACATTGGAGGATATCAAGATTAGAAGCTCGATGGTTGATTGACTTTTATGAAAGGAGGGAGAATATGAGCCCTGATTTGCTTAAGCTTGCTAAGTTGGATTTCAACATGGTACAAGCCAACCACCAAGAAGATTTGAAACATACATCAAGGTGAGAATAATCATATTTTTCTATTTGGAAACTTATTATTCTTTGATCTTACATAGAAGGCAAACAGAAGATTGGTAAATAATAACATACTACTAATTTGATTTCCTTATTTTATTTTTCAATGTCAAGATGGTGGAAAAAAATTGGACTTGGAGAAAAGCTGAGCTTTTCAAGAGACAGGTTGGTGGAGAACTTCTTTTGGACAGTGGGTTTGACTTATGAACCACAACATGGGCATTTCAGAAGAGTGATGACCAAAGTCAATGCTCTAATAACCACAATTGATGATGTTTATGATGTGTATGGAAAATTGGAAGAATTAGAACTTTTCACAGATTTGGTTGACAGGTCAGCATCTTATGTTTGAAATGATTTAGTACTATATATGTATAATAATCTATTTTCTTCCTAAACGTATATACTTTGATTTTTCTACCTATAATTCTCCTAATTAACATATATTGCAAATTTTTTATCATATAGGTGGGATGTAAATGCCCTGGATATACTTCCGGATTACATGAGAATATGCTTCCTTGCACTTTACAACTTTGTCAATGAACTGGCTTTTGAGTTTCTTAAAGAGAATGAGAATGACGTCATTCCACTCCTTAAGAAAGTGGTATGCATGCATCAAGTTAATACATACATTGATTTAGTAATGATGATCGATTCTTTGGTTTCATATATTTATTAACATGCATGCCTGATTTTCTTGGCAGTGGGCTGATCTTTGTAAATCATATCTGGTTGAGGCTAAATGGTATTATAGTAATTATCAACCAAGCCTACATGACTACTTGGAGAATGCTTGGATTTCAATCAGTGCACCAGTCATCCTTGTTCACGCTCATTTATTATTTCAAACTTCAACGGCAAAGGAGGACTTGCTTTGCTTACAAGAATACTCAGATATCATTCATTCTTCATCAACCATTTTGCGCCTTGCCGACGACTTGGGAACTTCTGAGGTATTTATCCGATGTAATTCTTGTGTGCATCAAAAGTAGTCCAACATCGTAGCAGTTTTTTTCACAACTAACCGTTACAAATTACTACTCCTTATAAAGCCAGTCAAATAGCTACAAATCTATAGCGGTTGGCCTAAAAACCACTAAGAATGTCACACATTAAAGTGGTTGATATGAACTTCTATAAATGAACCACTGCCAAAAACATGTTTTATTGGAGCAAGTTAGTTGCTGCCCTGCAACATTATGATCACAACAAATGTGATCATTATGAGCTTACGCATATCTTATGGTATAATTTTTGAAGAATTCCATTAAATATGATATTATTTCTTAACCATCTTTATTTTTATTTTTCTTTAGCGTGAAAAGGAGACAGGTGATGTAACCAAATCTATCGAGTGTTACATGAATGAAACTGGAGCTTCTGAAGCTGAGGCTCGTAAGCATATAAATTCTTTGATATGTGAAACTTGGAAGAAGATGAATAAAGAAGCTAGTGATTCTGCTCACCCTAAGTGTTTCATTCAAGTTGCTATGAACCTTGCAAGGATGTCTCTATGCATGTATCAACATGGAGATGGTCATTCTGTCCAAGATCCTCAAACCAAGAATCGTATTATGTCATTAATTTTTCATCCTGTTGTATGAGTGCATGGGGCAACCAATATTATAACAAGAAGGCCTAACACTTACATAATTACCAAAATTGGTCATGTGTGAATTTTGAGATACATTAAAATTATAAATGAAAGAAGTGTCCAATTGTATTTCAAAATTGTAGCCTGTTACGAATATAATATTTATCTGAAGCCTATATCTCATCATATCTCTCTTGTATCTCCTTATCATCTCCTATAATCATGGAGTTAATTTATTATGATATTGTAAAACTATGTCTATAAGTAGAAGATGTGCGACTTGCAATTTGTACCGTACATAATGAATAAAAACGATTATCTCTTACTCTCTTATTATCTCCTTTTCTCGTGCCATCTTTTTCATTACATCATAACACGAGTCTCTAACCAATGCTCTAACCAATGCATGAAATATCCTTGATCCGCTTATTATTGCCACAATTTCATCAAGTATTATTTGAACCATTATATGGAATTAAAAGAACCATTTCCAGTTGTTTTAGATGTCAAACCCTTTGCACAAGCCTGCCCAATCTAAACTGCTCAATCCATTGATGTAGTTATTCTAAGCATAAGAGTCCATCATTTTCATTATTTATTTAGATTAGGTTTTTCTGAAAAACTTTTAAACTTTTCAAAACAACGTTTATATAAAAGCTGTTTTTATAAAAATCCACTAAACCAAGTTTGATCCTGGATTATCACTCTATAGTTGTAGATTGAAAACAGTTTTTTCTTTAAAAACGTTCTCTAGATTCATCAACTTACTAATAACTCATTAACCCCTATTTGTTACTCATCAAGGGTAACACTTATCTGTAACTTGTGAGGATTTATTACCCTCACAGCAACATTATGTCTCATATTACTACATACATAATTTATACAATTATATATACATATCCATTTAAGCCATCAAGGCTTATATCAAAATAAATCCGTAAACTACTAATTAAACAAAATATGTGTAAGTGAGGTTCTTCCTTCTCCCTCCTCCTTATCCTTCCTTCTCACCTTCTACATCTCCTCAATCACCACTTCCTTACCGTTTGAACTACCCGCCTTAACTGTATTTTATTTGAAAGGGCAGGTGAGATTTGAAAATTTTAGTAGAAACCACAATTTATCAGATAGTTATAATAATTCACAATCATGCAAAACAAACCACATTCTTACATGGCAATAGTACACATCATGAGGTCTCACCTCAACAACTTGAAAAATCACGACCATGGACACATCAATTTGCATAACACGCAATTAGCTTGAGGGAACTATCCCATAGGACTTCCTCACACCAAGCAAGTACTATAACACCCCTTCATGGGTGGCCCATTAGAAACTATCCTGTAGGACTTCCTCACACCAAGCAAGTACTGTAACACCCCTTTACGGGTGGCCTAGAGGAAACTGTCCCCTAGGACTTTCTCACACCAAGCAAGTACCATACAATCGTTCTTCTGCAGAATCAATTGATCACCATATCATAGTATGCATAACAAATATGACACAAACAAACAAGCATAATTAAATACATAAGAATAAGATAAAATGATTTTTACCTATCTCCCTTTGTTTCTGGTTACCTTCCTCGGTATTTCCTTTTTCAGTTTTCCTCAAGGTGCTCAAGCAGATCTCAAATCCTAAAAATATGCATATATAATATTACATTAATTATATGCTTATCAAGCTTTGTTTAACACCACTTTTTCTCATATTCCCACTTCTACCCCTTTACTTTATTTAATCATCGATATTTCTCGTTCAAGCTGTTTTCTTTATCCAATCATAAAAGAAGGATATCATTACCTTTATTATTGATTTCTTCTTATTTATACACTTATTCAAATTATTATATTTCCAGATTTCAAAACCAAACTTCATTGGTTTAAAACTTGCAATCTATTTATCTAAATAATGCATTATAGTACTTATTTTAAAGCTTATTATGAATACTATTTACTTACCAAATTTCATGGTCAACAGAAATTATTTTACCATCTAAAATTTCACTCAGATGCAGCTGCTCAGAATAAAAGCTTAATTGTTTTATTTCATTATTCTTGCCACTTCACCAAAAGTTTTCTTTAACATCTCATAGACACTTTAAAGCCTTCAAAATACAACTCCTTAACTCGTAAACTTAATTTCAGTTTGCAGAGTTTATATATATACACATACACGCTCATGCACATATAACTTTACCACACAAAAAAACCAACATTCGCAATTACTAACACCACAAGCTTTATTTTCAACTCCACATACAAATATGCCTATATATATAACCTTACATTTATTTTCTCCTCAGTTTCCTCATAAACCGAGGTCTTTCCTCTTGAAACAAAAAGCCCCTGTTTTAGTTCATCAATCCCAGCAACAAGCATGGAAATGCAGCAACTCAGATAACCCAAAATGAAAAGAGAAATCAATATGCATACCCTTACTCGCCCTTTACAGACTCGGGAGCTCAATTTCATAGCTCAAAACATTTATTAACCCCTTTAATCCACAGAACCAACAGCCCCTGATTCGGTTAACAAACCCATTTCTCAAAAATCAACACGCATGTCCATGATTTCAACTTAAAATAACCTCCAAACATCAGAATAACACCTTAGAACCACAAAATCCTAATTATTTTAGAAGTTAAGCGGTGTGGCTTAACCTACTAACTATCACGTAGATCCGCCTATGCTCACATATTTACTTTGGAATTATAAATTCCGAAATAAGGGCCAGGGTCAACCTATAAGTTACAGCTGTCTAACTAGTTAGGTTCTTTTGGAAGTCCGTTTGAGAATAACTTTTACGGATTCCAAGAAAAAACTTAGGTTTTGGAGAATAGATTTTACGGATTTTGAGGCAAAACCTATGTTTTAAAAGATTGTGTTTGAGAAGTTATTAGCTTCTAAGGATTTCGAGGCAAAAAGTAGGTAGGAAAGAAAAAGTATGAAAGAGAAAATTTATTAGGAGAGAGTGTGTGATTTGACAAGAAAATAACTATTCCAAAACCTATATTTCAAACTGAAGTTTTATATCCAAAATAGCTTTTCAAAAAAATTTTATACTTGGACAAAACCTATATTTTTGTATAGAGGTTCCAAATAAACCCTTAATTATAATAGGACGAAGCAGTTGGGCTGTGGATTCTCACTTATTCATTGGATGTGGAAGCTTGCGATCTTGGTTAAAAAGGAATCAATGATGGCATTTTATACACGGAAAGCCTCTAAGCAGTGTGTGTATGTGTTGCGGGCTCGCACCGAGGAGCTTCAGAGAACTTGGAAAAGTATATATTACGAACAGAATAATAATAACTAAAATAAATTAGTAGTACTTTGTAAAAGCCAATAGTGCCTCGTTGGCATCCGCATGATCCAGAGACTTTACCTTCCCTGTTTTCCATCCCCTTTCATCTTCACTCCATTTGTAATGGTCTTTTTCTACGAGACAACACAACACCTGCAGATCTTGTTTTCTCTTCGATTTTTTTCAACCTCAGATGAAGAGGATTGCAGTAATTTTTTACGGCTACGTTTTAAAAACATGGAAGGGAAAATTGATAAGGAGGGACATGGACGGCAAAAATGATTGGTGCTCCACCATTTTTTTTTTGAATTAGCATAGTGTATATATTATAAAAATATGGGAATGAAATAAAATGGAGAAAATAAAAATATGCTTTAATCTCTCTTGGATGAGCATAATTTTTTTTTAATTAAAGAAGCATGCACTTACCACGCAAAATTATAAGTTGTCCACAACCTTTTTTTTTTGTCAAAAGGTTGTCAATTTTATTGATCACTTCAAAACATATTACATTCACTAATACCCGTAGTCAAGGAAACACTCACAAAAAAACCTATCATTAAAACCTAGCACACAACTTTCCAAATTGAGTAAACAATCCTAAGTACACCAGTTACTACAAGCAAAAAAACATACAGAAAAACCTCCTAAGTCTAAAACCTTCATTAATACTTAATTAACATTCAGTAACCATCGAGACTTCAAAGCTGGCTGTGTACTTCTGTCCACAACAATTGTGATCAACATTCCTCTCCTTAGCCTATTCCCGTTCTGCTGTCTAGCTCACTGCTTAGGTCCTTCTCAATGATTAGTGCCAGAGAGGTTGGTGGCTTGGTAAGCCATCCTTGCGGAACCAATCCTCTCATAATCATAGTTGCCATATGATCAATAACTTTATTACCCTTCCTCATTATGTTTGTATCCCAATTCTTGTACCCCTCTGAATTTAGCATCTTCATGCACTGTCGTATAATGTCTTCACACTACCATCACACCCTTTTACTTCTCTATCAATTATTTCCTCTTCACCTCCCCTATTCCTTTCCTTTTGGGTTGCATTTTCAAAGTCCCTCACCATTCTCATTGCGTTACTTATACATGCATATGCATCAGTTTTTGCTTCTTCAAACACATACCTACATCTCCCTTTCCATATTCCCCAGCATAGTCCTGCCACTAATTCTATGTCTCTTTAATCAGGTCCCCCTTCCCTTAACACCCATTCCTCCAGCCATCTGTCCATTTGCTGTATTTTCCTCTCATCAACTTTTAGTGCTAGAGGGGATCCAAACCAGCATTGCTTGGCCCATGGACAAAAGAAAATCAAGTGTTCAATAGTTTTGATCTCCTTTTTGCATAGTGTGCATAATGGGGATTTTGCACATTTCCTCTTGTACAAGTTTTCTTTGGTTGCCAATGCTTGATTGACCATTCTCCACATAAAATGGCATATTTTTAGCGGCATTGTATTTTCCAAATGCTTTTCCATAGCTGCTTTGTCATCTTGTATGATGTTCCAGGGTCTCTACTCCTCCTTGTTCCTCCTATGCTCACTTCTTGCTTATAGCCCATTTTTACTGAGTAATTCCCATCTTTATTGTTTAACCACACCATCTTATCAGCTTCATTACCTACTGGTATTCTGATGCTTCTGATAGCTTTGATTTCCTCTTCACTCAAAATTTCCCCCATCCCTTCCAACTCCTATTCACCCTCTCGTATTAGTTCTTTCACATGTGTTGCTTTCATTTCATATGTATCTCCCTCTCCCTCAACTTATGACCATCTATGCTGGGTATCCAAGGGTCAGAAAATACCCTCACTTTCTTTCCATCTCCTATCTTCCAACATAATCCCTCTTTAATGAGCTCCCTTCCTTCAAGAATACTAGACCAACCCCATGATGCTCGTCCACCCTTTTTTGCAAGCATAAAGTCAGTTTTTGGAAAATAAATTCCTTTGATAATTTTGCACCATATATCTTCTGGATTTTGTATGATCCTCCAAGCTGTCTTTGCTAAAAGTGCCTTGTTGAAAGCCTCCAAGTCCCTAAATCCCATTCCCCTTCTTCTTTTGCCATACTTAAAGTCTTCCATGCCTTCCAGTGTATTTTTCCTTCTTGTTCCAGTCCCCACCAGAATCTTGAGACCATTCTATCAAGTTCTGCGCACACCTTTTTTGGGAACTTGAAGCATGATACGGGAAAGATTGGTATTGCATTTGCTACAACCTTTATTAGTACTTCACGTCCAGCAAATGTTAAAAGCTTCTGTTTCCACCCTTGTATCTTGTTTCCCATCTTATTCTTGACAAATCCCAATGCCACTGATTTAGTGCTTCCCCATAGCAGAGGGAGGCCTAGATACTTCCCTGGGTCCTCACATTCCTTTATCCCCAGTAGCTCATATAGTTCTTTTTTAATCCCTTCATTTGCATTGCAAGAGAAAAAGATATTTGATTTATCAAAGTTGATTGCCTGTCCAGACGCTGAGCAGTAACAATCCATGATTGCTTTCAATCTTCTACAATTTTGCTTTTCCCTGTTCACAAAAAAATGGCATCATCAGCAAAGAAACAATAAGTTAACATTGGGCACTTACTTGCTAACTTTATGCCCCTTATTCTCCTTTACACCATATTTCTTTGTAGCATCTTTGATAGTACATCAGTGGCTAATATAAAGAGATATGGTGACAATGGATCTCCCTGTCTAATTCCTCTATCCATCCTCAGTTTTGCAATGTTCCTCCCTGCTACCACCAAGTTCAGGTTTGATGACTGAACACACTCCACTATCCAACCAATCCACTTCTCACAAAATCCCATCTTCCTCATTGTTTATTCAATGAAGTCCCATTTCAGCCTATCATATGCTTTGTTCATATCCACCTTCATTGCCATTTCTACCTTCTTGCCAATGGAAGGCTTCTTAAGCTACTAAAATGCTGTCTTGAATCTGTCGCCCTACCACAAAAGCTCTCTGGTTTTCTGTTATGATTCTCCCTATCATAGGTCTCATTCTATTGGCAAGCACTTTGGAGATAATTTTGTAAACAAAGTTACATAGTCCCATGGGTCTGAATTGACCTACCTTATCTGCATGCTCCACTTTTGGTATTAAGACTATTTTTGTTTTGTTTACCGGTCCTAGTTCTGAACATTCTTAGAAGAAATCAGTCACCATCCTCACTACCTCCTCATTTATCTCTTGCCATGCTTTTTAATCAAACCAAGCAAAGTCGTGGCTACAAGTCCAATGCTTCAACGCCTCTACTCATTAATCAAGAGCATCTTCCTGGACAGTCCAACATTGGAGGAGTTGAAATAAAGGAATTCATTCTTCTCATCCGGGTTGAGAACTTCTCCTACAAGAGTCTAAGGAGATTTAAGCGGAAGGTTGTCTCTTTCCTCTCTTGTTTTCTTCTTATTGTCATATGATTGGTTGAACTTAATTGATTAATGATGAGAACTTAATTAGTTGTTTTTCTTCTTTTAGGTAATTTTGAATTCAATAAACTTCCCTCATTTCGATCTCTAGCTTTCTTTATGCAGAGTGGAACATGAAAGAGTCGTTGTTATGTAGCTGTATATGTATAGATGCTTTCTTTTGGTGTTTTCTCCAAATTCCGTTGCATTCTTGCATGAATTTTTGGTATTGCTTGCGAATTCCACGCTGTATCTGCTAGTTAATCTTTCCTTCCAATCATTGAGGACAATGTTTGATTTAAGTGTTGGGGGAAGATTTAGGATTTAGAGTGCTTACAAGCAATATTTTGATTTTTAACATGCAACTGAAATTTTTGAAGGATAATGTTGGGCCATTTTGTCTCAAAACATTGGAAATTTTCAAGTTTCTTTAAAATTTTTCGAAAAAAATATTGAATTTCTAAAGGAATTGAACTGTAATTTTGCTCTCTGACCATTTTTACCATGACCAACTCTGTTGTTCACCGCGGCGAAAGTCTTTAAATAAAGCAATTCAGCCTCTCGGGTGATGTTCACCGCGACCATCTTATGGTTGCGCTGTGGCGAAATATCACTTGCACACAGAACCACCTCTCGGGTGTGGTTCACCGCGGTGAAACTTCAGTGCACACAAAAAATTAAAAAAAAACAATTTAGGTTTTGGATTTCAAAATAAAAAGTTCCTCTCACCTTTACTGCCTTTGACACTCCTGAGCAATGCTTATGAAACTATGATTTTTATAGCCAATGCATTTGGAGGTTGGCGCATGAGTCTAAGGATTAAAGTTTTTTGTTAATTGCGTTTTTTGAGTTATTAGCAAATGATAAGCGTAGATCAGTTTTAAATTGACTCTTTGCGTTTTTGGTTCTTGAGACTATTTAATTGAGACATTAGCCTTGTCGTGAGGATAATTAGAGTGGGTCTGTCTTAATTCGTAATCTCTCTAGAACTTGTCTTGATTCTTAATCAAAGCTTTATGATCCAATATTTTGTGAAAAGGATAGAGGCTTTCATTTTAGCCCAAACACAAACCCTTCGTTATTTCATCCTTTGCTACCCTTTTGAGCCATTCACTCTTGAAAACCAGCATTTGAAAAACTATCCTTATATATGCAAGAATATGTTGATGAAATTGTGGATTTGAACTGTTATATATATATAAAACAAGAAAAAAAAGAGAAGAAGAAGAATAAAAAAAGAGAAGAGAGAAATAAAGAGAAAATAAATGTAATGTTTGAAAATGAATTTCTCTAAAAGTCTTGCAAAGTATTGACGTGATTATACTCCTTCAGTGCTGTGTATTCAAGAATTCCATTTCATTTCATTATTTCGTTTCATTATCTTTAGACCCCATCATCCACTTTAAACCCTAAAGCCCTCTTGATTCACATTGTATTGATCTTGTGGTAGAGAGGTAGAATAATTACAAGCCTATGGTAGAGATTCGAATAAGCAGACCATGAGTGAAAATTGTCCTTGCATAGTGAACTGAGAGAAAAACACTTCTACCTTTTGGAGGAGGTTTCTTTTATTCGGTCTCTTGAATTGAATTCTCTTAGAGTTTGATTTACAATTGTCTCTGCCATTATCATTGCTAATTCATTGACGAATGTTTTTACCAAGTTCTGTAGTCCTGGACTCATGAGTATATTTTCTGGGTGTATTGATTATTTTTAAGTTTTTGAAAAGCTTTGTCCAGGAGTACAAAGGTTTAAGTATGGGGGAATTTGATTGAGCTTTATTTGTATTAGTTTTCTACTTGAATTTCTAGAGTCTTAGAGTCAATTTTAGCCCATACATGACCCTTTTGTGCTTAATTTGAGATTAGGAGTTGTTGATTTGGATTAGTGTGATTTTGGGTACACATACCATGAATAATGTGCTTAAATTCCATCATGAGCAAATGATACTGCCAATATTTGCTATTTCATTTCAGGAACTCTGCAAAAAAGGTAAGAGGAAGCAGCTCTGGAGAATTTTGCTGCGGCACAATTCAAAGTTCACCGCGGCCAAAGTTCAATCAGCAGGCATGAACCCTCGGGACAGGTTCGCCGCGGCGAATATCACGCATCAGCACCAGATTTTTACTCCAGATGGAAAATAACACGACCCAGCTTTAGAGATCCGACCCAGAACGGTTTTATCATGCCATTTAGGGTATTTTCGAAGGAGGCTGGAGGAGGAGTGGGAAGGAGAGCAAGGAGAGATGAAAAGAGGCAGAGACCACATCCACATTCCATTTTCTTCATCTTCCACACACACTAAACCCTACTTCCTCCATTTCCTCACCATTCATCCATTTATCATGCCTTAATCATCCATACGGAGCTCGATTCCATCACCCATGAGGAGCTGAGCATCTCTATCCTCTTGAAGATGAAGTGAGCCGGAGTTCGAAGTGCCGAAAGGGGAGTATTTGCTT
>JANTPZ010097388.1:0-13388 GCA_025593235.1 Vachellia pachyceras
GTGATGGCGAGGAACCTTCAATCCACATTCTTTGAAGAACCTTTGAATATTAGGGTTCCAATTTTGTATGCTTCATGTTTTCTTTTTCCATGTTTTTTTGATTTATAATGTCTGGGCTTTTCTATTTGAATTTTTACAACTTTTCTTTTGACATAACTCACATACCACTATACCCTTTATAGAGGTTTAAAATTCACGGCCTCACGTTTGAAAAAGACTTAAGAAAAGTGTTTAGCATTATTGGTTGGACCATAAAGTTGTTATCTTTAGGAGTCTTTTGGTTGTTAATCTAGGGAGTAAATCCCCATCATTTCTTTACTGTGTTGGTTTGTTCTAGGCTAGTGAAAATTGTTGATATGTCTCCCCCATGTGGACACAATAGCTTTTCATTTAACATTGTTTTTTTTTTTGACCAACTTTCATTTAACATTGTTAAAGTAATGGATCACCGCAAGTTGCATTCTTCGAAATTGCAGTCATTGATAAAAATTCATTGGAAGTTAAAATGATTGATTTCAGTTGTTCAACAATTTAGCAACTCTTTTCACTACTAGAAAATCATATATTAACGAGAAAAATTAGCGATGACTTTGAAATTCCTCTTTAAATAGACCAATTAGCGAGGAATATTAAATTCCTCTCTAATGTCTAAATTAGGGAGGAAAATTAGCGATGACTTTGCAATTTCTCTCTAAATAAACCAATTAGTAAGAAATTTAGCGAGGAATATTATATTCGTCTCTAATTTCTCAAATTAGCAAGGAAAATTAGCGACGACTTAGATATTTCTCTCTAAAATGCCCAATTAACAAGGACTTTAGCAAGGAAAATTATATTCCTCTCTAATTTTTTAAATTAATGAGGAAAATTTTTACTGTAATATTGAGTTATTCATATTCATTTTTAGCATGAAAATTTAGAAGGATAAAGAAGTTAATATATTTATTTTTTAAAAAATTTTGGAAGGCTTGTACCCTCTTATTTTAATTTCCCTCTTATATTAAATTTTGGAGATCCCTAACCCTAATAATAACTCCTAGAAATTTTAGAGATCCGCTCTTATTTTAATTTCGCTCTTATATTCAATTTTCCAAATTCAAGCACTCCTCCCTCATGTATAATTTCCCCCCAAACACTCAATCCCTAATTTCAGCGTTCTCTATGCCCGCCTCTCACTCTCCTCAAGCAGCTCTAGCTTGTCCATTTCGCACGCTCCAGTACAGCTCGTTCGTCGTTGCCCAGCAGCTAGCTCCATCTACTCCAGTGCCGTCCGTCGCGATCCTCCATTTGCCGTCATCGAGCCCTGTCACCAGCCTAGCTCGTCGTCGAGCTTAATCACCAGCAGGTTCCGTCCACCAACTCCTTCTCCGTCCGTCGCGAGCTCGAGCTCAGCCAGTTTGCATGAGTGGTTTGATCAATTCTCCCGCATGAGGGTTTGTTCGCGAAACTGTATTTGGACTCGCTAGGTTCTTACCTCTTTTTTAGTCCGGTTAACCCTTTTTCAGTCTCATCCAGATCTAGCAGCTGAGAATCATTCAGACTCGCTAGGTTCTTACCTCTTGACTCTTGAAAATGTTTATGCATATTCCGTAGTTGAGCCGGTTAACCCTATTCATTATATCTTTTGTGTTATTTCATTCAGTTATTTGCAGGTTTCTGGTTTAACAGCACAATAATTAGATGAATGCCAGAAAGTTGAAATAATTCCTTTGCCGCACTACTAAGAACATTTGTACCTTCTGATCAAGCCACCGCTATGCTTCTTGTACCTTTTGATCATATAGGTTGTGTGATTGGAAAAGGTGGATAGATTATTCAAAACATCCGTAGTAATACTGGGGCCCAGATTAGAATACTAAAAGGGTGAACATTTGCCTCCTTGTGCCTTGAACTCAGATGAACTTGTGCTGGTGAACTTTAATAGGTTATTTTAATATTGTTTTTCTCCACTTCTTGATATTAAACCAAGAAGGAATGTGATCCTTTCATTTGTTTTCCATAATTATTTGTAATTGTATTGTCAGGATCAGGACTAAAATGAACTTGCCATGTGAATTGCAAAAAGTTTCATAAATATTTGTCTTATGTTAGTATATGATGCATGAACTTATCTCCTCTCTGTTTTTTTTGTTTTAAAGCTGTTATAATAATTTTCACTTTTGTTGTTTCACTAGTGTAATTTTAGTTTTCCTCCTGCTATTCGGCGGATAAATGACCAATGTATCATGGTTTATATTAATCATCATTATGTGAAATAATTGTTTAACTGTTTTTATAAAATGGGAAGCTATATTTTCAATTTTCAAATGATATTTTATGATTCATAGACAATGGGAAGCTAATATTTTCAATTTTCAAATGGTCCTATATGTATATCTCAATCAAGTTTTATCTGTGCCCCATCTATTACTATTTAATCCTTCAAGCTGTCTCTGCTTTTGTTGTGGTAACAGCTATTTTAAAGCGCCCCAGAACTACTACTAATAACCTAGCTATGGACTATCAAACAGCAGATTCAGATCATGTATTGAAGAGGACCAGGCCTTTTGGCTTATCAGATGAAGTAGAGATGCATTCTTTCTGTTTCTTTGTCTCTCTAATTTAAGAGTGAAAATGTGGATCTCATAATCGTGCTTGTTGGCATTTTCCATTTTCCTTGATTTATATGTCTTTTCAAGTGCAGATCTCCAGAAAGCCGTAGAGAAGGAGTTTGAAATGGCTTTACAAGATCGAGTGATGAAGGAAACGAAAGACAAGAAAAACGCAGTTGAGGCATATGT
The DNA here is from genome assembly GCA_025593235.1 of Vachellia pachyceras. Lineage (NCBI taxonomy): Eukaryota > Viridiplantae > Streptophyta > Magnoliopsida > Fabales > Fabaceae > Vachellia > Vachellia pachyceras. The sequence continues at coordinate 2,781 of JANTPZ010097388.1, forward strand.
TTATAACATGAGAAACAAGGTAAAAATTTTTTTGCATTCCCCTTACTCTGTCCAAGGTAGAGGATTCATTGAACTGAGCTTGCTTCAGCTTGCTGACCATTCCCTTCACGCAATTTTCAGACTTTAAAAAAGTTCCATTCCTATTTCTAAGCCACCAACCATCTTGTGATTCATCAATATTTCTTATTTTATAATTTAAGTGTTTTATTCATAGGTTGATAGTCCTATAGAATGTATACCGGATCCATGTTCCTCATTTCTCAACCATAAACTAGAATATTTATTTCCTCTTAGCCATTTACATTCATGCATATCAAAAACTAAAACAGAAAAAAAGAACATAAATTTAGGTGTGGGATGCTCTTCCTGCTGTACATCTAATCTTTTCCCCTTTAAATTCCTTTCAAATGCAATATATTCCCACACAGTAAGCATAAGAACTTAATAACTAATTTTCGAAGTTTGAGAAACCATGAAGACTAAAACAGTGTTCCCAAGATCAAAGCTAATACACCAAGGGTCCATCTCCCAGAATTCACATGTGAAGCAGCCAACTTTTCGGCGGAAGAACCTTTTGCTATTGGTTCTGATGATGATGATGATGATGATGCATAAGAAGAATCATTGTGATCAGAACCAAAATTGAACAATGGCTTCCCTTTGTACAGACACTAAATTTGATCTTCTATGGTGCGTTGGTCCTACACTAAATTTGATCTTCTACATTCATGCATTCGGACACATGCTTATATCTATCTATTTTCCCTCTCCATATATATATATATATATATTTGCACTTAATTACTTTTGTGAAACAAACACAATCAATTTCTTAGAAAATTTTGATGATCGACATACCCAAATGGCAATGCCATGATGAATGTGATCACAGGCATAATGTTGATAAACGCACAAGCAAAGGTAGCAGAAGTGTATTGAATTCCCAAAAGGAAAAAATACTGCGTGACAAGTTTGTTGGAAATTATGTGGTTGGCATTTGTTGTTAATTCGATATCAAGCATTTTATTTGCTTTTTGTGATTTCGTTCTCTTGTAGCTTGGAGGGATGAATTCATTTTTATCTGTTGAAAGATCTCCTGCTATTCCCATTGTTTCCAAAGCTCCTACAATTATACTTTTAATTGCTATGGTAACTATAATTTATCTTGGGTGATCTTGCATGAATAGAATAAAACTAATGTTACATCCATTGATATGGTAAGGAACTAGCTTCATTTTAAAGGCTTTATGATTGATTGCTTGCGTGGCTTTTTTAGCTAAATTTGCAGGTAGTGAGCTCCAGACAGTGGCCTTTGATATCAAAGTATAGGGCATGTGTTCGAACTCAATCTCCAACAGTTGAAATGATTGATAATCTGTTCAAGCCAATAGGTGAAAAGGAGCTCAAGTGCATTTAGCTGCAAGTTCAAGAGAAATGGGCATGGAAGGACAATTATTAGGGGAGATGGACAACATAGGGATGCTCAGATTGAAGGAGGAAATGAATATGTTGATGATGACGATAATGCGTTCATTGATGCTCAGAGTGAAGGAGGAGATGAATACGTTCATTGTTTGAAGCTTTTAATTTTTATATATATTTTTTCAACTTTAAAATTTTTATTAGAGATTAGAATTTGTGTTTATGGTTAAAGATACTATGTACTTGATATCATTATTTAAAATTTGCTTTTTGGGTGAATTGTGTGATTAAACATAATTTATTTATAAAATATTTAAAATCCGTGATGAATTTAGTGATAGAATTGTTCATTTAGCGACGGAATTAGAGAGGAAAAATAAAATTTAGCGACAGAAAAGTAAGATATAATATTCTAATTAGCGACGGAATTAGTGAGGGAAAAATAAAATTTAGCGATGGAAAAGTAAGGTAAAATATTCTAATTAGCGAGGAAAAAAAGAAATTTAGCGATGGAAAATTTTATCGCTAATTTAAAAATTCCGTCGCTAAATTAGCGATGGCATTAGCGAATTCCGTCGCTAAAACATTCGTCGCTAATTCCGTTACTGAATTTAGCGACCCTCATTTTAGCGACGGATTTTTTCCGTCGCTAAATCCGCTTTTTTCCGTCACTAGTTCCATTGCTAAATCTGATTTTTCTGGTAGTGTTTCTGCTTTATTTCCAACATGTAGATGACTTGAACCATATGTTTCTTCATGGATCATAGATGCTGCAAGGTTACATTATTAATCTGATTCCATGAAAGTCCAGTGCAACCTTGTTTAACATGCATGCTCATAATTTTCCATTTTGGGTTCGAATCCGTGGTTTACCTTTAAAATTCTATAATGAGGAGACAGCTCGTTATATTGGTAACCAGTTGGGAAAATTTGTTAATTATGATGCCAAGAGTTTTTTGAATTGTTATGGCTTCCGTATTAATCAAGTTTGTCTTTCAACTGAACCTAATCAATCTTAATAGCCTTAAATTGCTTGATGGCTGATCTTTGAATGTATCCCTATTTTTGGAACAAGTAGGGAGAACATGTCATTCATGTTTGGGTTTTGGTCATGTTGCTAGGAACTGTAAATTTCCTCCTAATCCTAAACCTCAAGTTGTGATCTCTACTATGGGTTCCATGTCTACTAGTGTTAAATATGATTGCTTGTCTTGCTACATTTCTATTTCCAAGTGCCAGGAGCCGGATTACTGCAAATTGTTCTCCTTTAGAGTTTTTGGCAGTGGTGGGTTGCCAAAAGCAAAAGCTGGTCTCATTATGAGAATATAAGTGCTAGGTCTATATGCAAATGTAAAGCTGAAACATTTAAGTAGCCAAGTAAATAAAAGGGTTAAAATACTAGAAAAATTTATTTACTCCCCATAAGTATGTTCAACAGTATTTTTTTATAAAACAAGATAATCTCCTCCACATGTTTACCTTGAATTATATAAAAGTACTTCTCTACCGCGTTCTCAAACTGACACATTATCTTAAAGGCTCTTGTTCCAAAGGTGTGTGCATTCACGCTACATGTGAAGAGAATGATTCAGTCTCTGAAATGTCTCATATTGAAATGAATGGAAAGCACAAATATTGTGAGGAGCCTTCAAAATTACAAAATCTTATTTAGAAGTTACTTATACTTTTGATGCCTTAGTTCTTTCACTTAAGGCTAGAGCCTTCTCAGATCAATTAACTTGGCATGGGAATTGATGTTCTTGTTGAGTTTGAAATTTGTTGTGCATGTCATATTTTGGGTTCTAATAAGTTATCCTATAAGAAGATCCATCGTAAGTCTCAATGAAATGGAAGAGGGGTCACCATAGGTTGGGTGATAAAGTGGCTCCATGGACTAGAAAATCACCCATAATATCTTTCTATTTCTTTGTTTTTTGCTGTTTACAAGTCATCTAGTCTAAATCCCATCATAATAACGAGATAACACAACCTTTGATTTTGTTCCACAATGATTGGCACAATCTATCAGCTTTTTTCACAAAGCTTTCAGCCTCTAGTTTGTGTTCCTGGAGGTTTCTTCAATAACCTATGGAGTACCCACATCCTGACCTTAATGGTCAATAGTGGTATTAGCTTTCACTCCACACTGCATTTGGTGTAAAGGATGCTTGTGGTCATTTTATTTTTCTCAAATGTCAAGCGTGATCACGGTGTCATGGTTTGTGTGTATCATTGATGCTTTATTTCATATTTAGAATCCAGATTTTAATTTTGTCAAGGTCAATAGCATGGTTGTTATGATGTTTTTAACGTTTTCCCAACATTTGGTAAATATCGTTATTGCTAGTTACTTGATCCTTTAAAAGGCCAATGCTTTCTATGTATCTTTTTGCTATGTTTTAATAATATTCCTTTTTATAAAAAAAAGAGAAATTGATTGACTCAGTCATTTTCATCTTTTATTTATTTTCTTTAAAAAAACTAAATTACTTAAAAGGTCTGTCTGGACATGGGCGGTTGAGTGCGACCCCAGCCATGCTACGTGTAGAAACCATGTACGTCTCCATTGACGAGCTCAAGAAAATGAGGCATTACCATTGTTGCGGAGAAATCGACGGAAATAGAGCTGGCCACCTCTCTCTCTCGCGCTCCCCCCCCCCCGACCTCCTGCATTGTCCAGAACCTCGCGTTGTTCTTTGAGTCTGATTCATAGGACGTTCGTATAGCTACTTGATTGGGAATCAATCGCTTGCGAGAATGGACGCGTCATCTTCGTCATTGGCATCGCCGTTGAGCAAGCCTTTGTTTGAGCGCAGCAACACCGTCGTCGGAGGCGGCGGCGAAGAGAAGAACTCATTCGAATTCTTTGGTTGGGTTTATCACTTGGGCACCAATTCCATCGGCCACGAGTACCGTCACCTTCGCTTCCTCTTCATTAGGGGCAAGTACGTATCGATGTACAAGCGTGACCCTCACGAGAATCCTGGCATTGTATGTTTCTCTTTCCCTTCCCGCCGGCTGTTTTCGTTTTCTAATTTCTGTTTTTAAAAATTTCCACTGTGTCCGTTTGGAAACGGGTAGAGAAGTACTTTTACACAAGTCGAAGTAAATATATGGAGAAGATTATCTCGTTTTGTGGAAAAACACTGTTGAACGTGCTTTTGGAGAGTAAATAAGCTTTTCCAAACAAGCACCTGGAGGGCGGTAAAGCGGTGAAATCCAGGAGAGGTTGAAATTGAAATTGAGATTGAGATTAGATGGTGATGAAGAGTCGTATAGGATGTAAATTCATATGTTGAGTAGAATGGAATGGAATGATCAATGATATTTAAATTTGTTGGTTTTTCCACCTCAATAACTAGTTTAGGTACATGGAATGCAACAGCTGAGGTGTAGGCCTTCCACAGGGGCTAATTGATGTAGATTGGGTAGTATAAGATGATAAGCTTCACATTGAGTAGAATGTGATACTCAATATGGTATTTGAGTTGGTTTTGCTAACCAACAATTGGTTTTTGGGTAGAGTTTCCTATTTCATATAGTTATTAGTATAAGAGTTAGGTTGTTGAACTCTCCAAAAAAGGCTACCCATTAGGAGTTTTGACTTATAGGAGGCTAAGTAAAGTGTTATGGAGTACAACTGTAACGGTATTGGCTTTTTAAGGAGGCCAATTGACATTGAGTGGAATTGCTTACTCAATACGACATTTAAGTGGTTTGATTCTTCCATCTCAACAACTAGGTTTTAGGGTAGGGTTCACTGTACAACTTAAGTTCCTATCGGATAGTAAATGGGATCCTTGGTTAATTGTATCCTCAATCTAATGGGGATCCAGACACTGAGCATTTATGGGATGATTCAATGAGTGGAAAGCCAGGTTTTAGAATCTGCTAGTGACAATCCAAAGCTGACTCATTTTCAATCCAATAGGCTAACAAAGCTTATACGCAACTTTAGTAACGTGGGGAAGAATTTTTGCTTCTATATTGCTTAAAACAGAATTTGCTTCTTCTTTACTGCTGAAGGCCCTGCGGAAACTAACAGGTCCTCATGTAACTCTCCTATCCAAGATTTGTGGCCTCAAGATAGAGTGAAGAGAAGAGAGGGTAGGTAGAAGGAAAACTTAGGACAGATAGAGAAAGAGGGAACTTGAAATTCTGATATAGATCCACAGCAACAACAATAACACAAACACACGCATATTAGACCCCATATTTGATTATAACGACCCCGTAACAGCCCCAACTAACTAAACTAATCCCTCAGATTAACTAACGCCAACTAACTTTCATGTCTTTCACATACACAGAGCTTAAGACTAGCCATGCACACGTTTCTTTATGCAACATGCTGTTGCCCAAGACTAACTTAGCACAAGGCTACTAGATAGTCTCAAACACTGACCTTGATAAGAATCACATACCAGTTAAAATGAAGTTAAGATGGGCTTGTGTGGCCTACTTTAATTCTCAGGTGACGCGAGCTCAAATGTATTTGTTATGCAGACGATCTATCCAGCCGACAAAAGCCTTGGGAATCTTGGATTTGTTTGATCTTTTACACAATGAAACATTTTAGAGAAATGTTGTTTTTGTTGCAAAGTGGCAGCCTTTTGTTCACCAAAATAGGGGTAAAGAAGTGGTAGCATTTTAAGTGGAATTTAATACTGAGTGGAAAAAGCTTGCATAGTGCAGGAAATATCAAATATGAATCCAGGATCTCAGTAATGTTTTGGTATTGTAATTTCTGACCACTTCATTCAAAATGGTCAAGTTTAATGGTAATCTATTTAAGGATTTGGTCTTTTATTGAATCTATTGACATTATGTGAACCATTTAACTTATCCACATAGTAAGACAAGACTTTATTGTTGTGGCTGGGTTCTAATGCTATTCATTTGTTTGGTTTTCTGTTTTTCCTTTCCTTCTACAATCTCTCTCTGTCTCTAGTTGCCTCTCTCTCACAGTTATTTTTATTTTGTGCATGTTAATATTTTCCTATGTTAGAAACCCATTAGACAAGGAGTCATAGGACCTACTCTAATGGTGGAGGATCTAGGTCGCCGGAAGGTCACCAATGGGGTACTATACATCCCTCTAATTACTGATTAAACCGATTGTGCATTGGTTTTGTTGGAGTATTTTTTGTGAGATCAATTCTTCACTTTTTTACTAGATTAATACAATCTCTGATCTTCAAATGTACCCTCATTTTGGTTTCAGTTCCTCAAGGAATAAAATGATCCAGATTTTTATTAAACTATAGGGACCACTATATTTTAAATAAAATGATATTTGAAGGATTGAAACAACTGGTTTTAAATTTGAGAGATCAAAACCAAAATTAAGGTACATTTGAGGATTAAAATTATATTTACCTTGATACATACATCATTTATTATCTTTTAATTTGATCGCATGCTAAATATTTTGTATATTCCACAGGAGCTTTATGTTCTTCGATTTTACAATCGGTTAGATGAGGCCAAGAAGGGAGAAGTAAGTTGTTGCTTATGATAGTGTTTGTGCGGCCCTATGGCTTCTTTCGAGTTTTGACTTAACCTCTCCCCTTTTGTTTTGGATCATCCAATTATATTTAATATTCATAAAAACAATTTTAAATATTAACTATTAAATTATAAAAATGGAAGAAATAAATATATTCAATCAAAATTGGGTTAATTTACACTCAGCAACGTTGAGTATTTTCTTAAATGCAACTGACACTCTAAAGTATTTTGTGATGCACCAGAACTTATACTTTAGTGTTATATGCATAAAAAATATTTCAAAGTTTTAAAGGCAGCCAAAAAGATACTTCAAGGAGTTGGATACACAAAAAAGACTTTAAAATATTGGATGCACTACAAAATACCTTAGAGTATTGAATACATTTAAAAAAAAATACTTTAGAGTGTTGGATACATATTAACTCATTAAAATTTAATCTCAACCTTTCATAATTAGTACCGAAAGGATGAAGAGAATCAATTTTATAGATATTAAATTCAGTACACCTGTTCTGGAGAGTTCACCAAGTTAAAAATTGGAGGAATCCCTACATGCATGTTATGGTTGTTAGAGGTTTTTCTTTGTTCCACATAGAAATAACTTATTCCATGTACCCTTTTGCAAGATTGCTTGTGCTACAGCTGAGGAAGCTCAAAGATGGGTGGATGCATTTGATCATGCTAAGCAAAAGGTATAAAGAATGTGCGTGTGCGCCTGTGTGTGTGTGAGCTTTTGATTATGATGTGACAATTTAATATGTTCACTCGTAGTGCATTATATATCCTTACATTTAGACGACTGATATTTTTGGACTTTGCAGGCCGAGCATGAGATGACAAGAGGCAGTAGTGCCAGGGAGAGACTGAGCATGGTGACTGAGTATGCCTAAATTTTTCACCTTGGATGCATGAATACTTACATTTGATAGAATAATGCTGGTTTTTAATTGGCCTTTTCTGCAAAGACGTACTGTTGATGAATAATTGATATGGAAGCATTAAATTTCTGGCTTTAGGCTATTGTAGACAAGTTATCTCTTAAGGGTATCATAAGACACTTTCTGTCTTACGCCAATGAACATAGGCCTCGATTGCCACCACACTAGGAATATATACCATAACATTCATACAAGAAAAGGAATGTTTCTCTCTTCATTTTTCTGATCATTCAGCATTGCATCGAATCATCATCTAGCAGGGTCTTCCTCTTCAGCCTCTTTTAAGATTCCTCAATGCTACAGAAGCCACTCTCTTTAAGCTTGATCTTTTGGACCACTGATATATATCACTATATACCCCTCGAATCTTCTGAAACTTAAACATTTTTTCCCTTTCAGCCTTTATTAAACATTTTGTTTCAGCCTTTATTGCAGCTAGCTAGAAGTTGAAATCCTTATTCAAACATTGTTTTGAAAAGTTAGAAATAAAAAGACTTCTTGGAATTTGGAAAGGGTTGCCTTATATATAAATAATTAATGTTCAGATAATACATGATGCATGAGCTATTATTAATGAAGAATCTGCATCATTGATTTTGTGTGATTATTATGATAATAAAATGTGATCTCCTGATTATTGATTTTGGGAAATAAGTACTTTTTATGGACTATTAGATGGCCTAACATTTAGGCTCTCCTTTTCTCCAATATCCACAAATTCACATATTTTTCATTTTTTTAATGTTGCCGAAGGATCAATCTTGAAGGACACCGGCCTAGAGTTAGGCGCTATGCGTATGGATTGAGGAAGCTTATTCGAATTGGCCAAGGTAAATTCCTAAATATGTTTTTTCAATGTTTTTAAAAGCTGAGTTGCCATTATACTAATAGAACTATGACCTATAATTTTTAATATAAGATATAGTTAACTTTTTTGGAAGCATTAAGAAGGCTAATTAACTTATATATGTATCATTTTTCTTCAAATTAATTTGCTCAACTCTTAAATTGATATATAATTTAATGGGATGCATAAGTATTTCATAATATATGTCAAAATGGAAAGTATATATTTGAATTTAATAGCATAAGCATCAAGATTAAGACATTAAGCACACATTTTGGGGAAAAATAATTATGTCAAGATGTTCGTTATTTTTGAATCATGATGTCAGCCTATAAAAATGCCCAAATAAAGAAAAATCACATTGGCTCTAAGTTATCTCATTTTGATTTTTTATACACTACATTTTTTATCCATTTTCCTTCTATAAGTCACGTTTCAATTTTTATATACTAAACCTTCATTTTTCTCCATTTTCCTTCTATAAATCTAAGTTCCTTTTTCATTTCCAAAGCATATTTCTCATATAGATGTATCAAAATGAGTGGCTTTATGCAGAAAATCATCAGGTAGTTAAAATTCATGAGCCTTCAATGTTTCAAACTTGTTCAATTTAGAACTATAACCAGTTGAAAATTGATTACAAGTAGCCTGATTTTTACCTATTTGATAAACTTTTTGGGCCAATTAAAATGGACTAGGGTTCGGTTAGCCAAAATTTTTTGATTGCGTTGGCTGATCTATTTTGGTTTGGAGAACTATGGTTTCTATAGTAACTGTCTTTTCGGAGGTGTTCTTAGGAATTAAATGAAATTCAAATATCACTTTAGATTAAATTTTCATTGTTTCATTAGCAGAGCCTATAGGAGTGTCTATTTTGTTTCCAATTAAAAAAATAAAGTTACAGAGTTGGATATGCACTAGAAGTGTGTGGAGTGAGTAGCTGATCCAATTGGTAAGAAAATTAACTCACAACCCATAAATGTGAGTTCAAATCTAACTACTTATGTGAGAACCTTATTGATTACCATCTTTAAGTATCTGTGAGTCTAGAGATATACCATAGCCTTGGTGAACCCACAAGATGCAACTCACATAAGTTATCATTGTAACACAAAAAAATTGTGCAGAGTAGTTCTAAAATTGTGATAACGAAAAATGCAAGTTAAAATATATGTTTTAAATTTACATCAAGTTTCACCTTAACCCCTTAAGTTGTAAAAGTAACTAATTCATTGAGTTTAAAAAATACATTTTTAATCATTTTATTTTAATACCGTTAGGTTCATTTAATCAAAGAAACTAAATCAACAAATTTAAACAATGATTCTGCTTGATGAAACATGGTTAAATCTTAAAATAAAAAAATGTTATATTAAAAAATTAAAATTTAAGCATATTTTGTTAATATTTAAATGTAGAATCACCGTTTAAATTTGGTGAGTTAACAATTTCTATTAAATGAAACTAATAACATTAATAATAAAGAAATAAAAGTACATTTCTAAATTTGAAGAATTAAACTGAAATTTAATGTAAATTTTAAAAATCAAACGTATAATTTAGAGAAAAAAAAATGTATTAGTGCAAGTTATACTTTTGTAAGAAATACTCTCTTTTCTGACTGTTGCCGCATTAACTACCTTTAAGTGTTTTCCTTCTTTTTACACACACACATCTCATTGTTATTTTATATTAATAAACATGAATTGTTTCTCTTTTTGCTCTTCAAAGGCCCAGAGACACTCTTGCGTCAATCATCAATGGCGGCTTGTGGCTTAGATGGTTTTGAAGGGGAGAGTGGTGATGCATTTGAAGCACATCAGTGGAAATGTGTTCGAACTATGGATGGTAATCTTCATCTGATGCAAAAGAATGCTTTCTGATATGAAC
>JANTPZ010097389.1:0-10197 GCA_025593235.1 Vachellia pachyceras
TGGACAAATGTAATTTTTTAACAGAAATCTAATATCCTAATAATTTATACTAAGGATAATTTTGGGATTTTACTGGAAATAACTAATTTTAACTAATAAATTTCTTAATTTATATAAAATATTTGATTTGAGCTTATAAAATGAATCAAGAGAGTATTTCATAGGGAGAATTACTTTAATGTAGGAAGGAATGAATGTAACCACAAAAAATTTCAACAAGAAGTGAGCAATATGAATGTATTATCATTTTATACGCTAAAACTTATCATTGTATACTGCTCACTTATTAGTAAACTTCTTGGCAATTGCATTTTTTCCGTAAGACGTCACAGTGATTCTTAATGTTTTTTTATACATTATGGAAGAACATGTAGAAAATGCTGTACCTCCATGGAAATTATGAATGATATAAGAGGGAAATAGAAAAGAGACAGAGAGGTTTCCATATTTGGCAAGTCTGTCTTCCATTGGAGAGAGAAATGGCGGGTGACTGACTGACTTAAAGGCTGAAGCATCTTCTTTTATTAAAAAAAAAAAAAGGAACTAAAGAAAAGAAAGAGATGAGGGTCCATCTCAACACCTAAATTTATAATTGCCTCATGAGGATCATAAGTACCCTGTCAATTGCCCCTATATTTGCTACTCTCATCTTAAAAAAATAAAGAATTTACAAGCCGGTCATAATTAAAGAATCACAAAAGTGTACATTTTGTTTCACAGCACATTATCCTTTTTATGGAATCATATGAAGCACTCAAGCTCTTGCATTTTCATTTGCAGCAGCTTATTAAAAGATACAGAACTTTCTCCATTTTAATGACTCTTCATGAAGAAGAAGAAGAAGAACATAAAATAGCTTTTAATAAGTCAGTCAATCACCTACTAAATCAATTCATGCACTAAATTTAGTGAAATGAGCTAGTTTTGTTGTACAATATGATGAACTAAGGTTTGACTCCATGCTAAAAGAGATGTCTTGCATTTAGTGGTCGACAATAGTTTGAATGTGATTACTTCTAATAGCTATGTTAAGCAAAAAGAACAGATGTGTGCAAAAAGATTTTCACTTGTTAATGGTGTGTTCAAGTTCAAGCCATTAATTAAAATCAATAATAAAATTCAACTATGTTTTTGCAATCTGTAAGGTGAGAAGCATGAAACATGATACCTCTTATCCTAAATAGACAACGAGATATTGACATGAAAAAGAGAGCTGATTTACCTTTGGAGAGGGAAAGAAAGAAACAAGACTTTGGTCAACCTTACACATAGAATAATGTGAGGACAGTTTCTCAGAGACTTAAATTTCCAAACATTCTAAAACAAGGTAGGTAGGTATCTACATGCATCCCACTAATGGATGGACCAAAAAATTTTAAATTTCTTATACCCAAAGCAAATTAAAAGCTTTCCCATATCTGAAATTTGCATGCATAAAGATTAACTTATGATGCAGCTTTAGCCAATTCAACAAGTCAGTTCACAAGTACCTTTCTTTTTCTAACAATCTTTCAATTCCAACTTTTACACACACACAGATATTGATATATAGATATATATACCCTTTAAACTTTAAAACCATTTTATGGTGACATGGAAATTTAAGTTGGTCAAATCATAAGGCTGAGACAGTCCTGAATTCAACCTTCACCATTGCCCCAATATCCTCCCAGTGAATAAATACGGAAGGAGGACTAAAGAAAAAGGGACCAAAGCCAAAAAGAAGAATTGGATCAATCCTAAGATTAAATCTCCTAACTGAATGAACAAGAAGAAGAAAGAAAGAGAGAGACAAAAAGATTTTACACTGAGGATGTATCTACAAGAATCTGGTTCAACACATCATCCTCACCATTTTGCAAACTAAATACCTCAGCCTCTTTTTCTTCATCACTTGAAAAATCCCTCCTTTCTAGTTTGGAATGAGCAGCAATGAATATAATCTTCTGTGCTCTGTCCAATCCGATCCGAGAATGCCATCCACGGCCACAAACCCATCTTAGCAAAGGAAAATTACTCCACTTGATTCCACATGAAGTTGCATGAAGGAATATTAACCTCACTGCAATTTTCCCCAGAGACTTAAACTCTGTCAGATATGTCTCCCACACAAGTCTACTGCTTTGTGGATTGGCAATCCTCATCTTCCCTGTGATAGGATCCCTCTCCTTCATCTGCACGGCTCGGGCATAAACCGGGTCAAGCCCTTCTGATCTCCATTTCATGAGCTCCATTAATGCAATGTGAGCTTCATCCCCGGAAACAAGTCTGGTTATGAGCTTGTTCACATCCTTCTCTTGTTCCGGCGTCAAGCATTTGAATGGTGGAAGGTACTTACCAGTACTAGTGTCTCTTACAAGATAAAGAGGATCCAATATATAAGCAGCAGCCCAAGCTGGGTGATAATTCTTGTTGAAACGTTTCTCAATCACATTGTTCACTGATTCTTCTTCTGCAATATGGAACTTAGAGGACCAGGTTTTAACTTTGGCCCTTAGTTCATCCCAAAGTTGAAGACACTGCCCAACCAATGGTCTCTCTGTTTGAATTTCATGAGCCATGTCCTTCACCAACTTCACCAAAGAGTGCATTGCCTCTAACTCATTCCAAAAGTTCACATCACGGATCATATTCTCAATCTCTCTCGCACTCGGGTCTTCAATGGATAACAACTTGAACGATTCATCTAGGAGAATAAACTCAAACACACGACTCGAACTTAATATATCCTCCATCATTGTATATACATGCCTCAAGTTGAAATTCTCAAGCTCTGATCTTGATGATGATGGTGCTGGTAATACTAACCGGGCTTGCCCGTGCTCTTGCATTTGATACTTGTCAAAACTATTCCGAATCTGAGACTTGTGATTAACAAAACTGGCAAGCTTCACACAATTCCTTATGACGGACTTGAACAAGTGAAGCTCCTTGTTGAAATCCTTGATCAGAGAAATGAAAGCTTGGAACTGACAAGAAAGATTGACCATCCAATGATTCTGATTCTCTAAATTCTTCAAAGCTTTGGACTTGAACTTGTCTGCAACTATGCCTACACACTGTTTTGGTGGGACGACGCTGCCACAAATTCCAGTGATTGTCTCCCACAAAACGTCCTCCGCATATTTAGAAGAAGAACCAGAGAAGAACACAGCTTTTCTGTACAAACTTGTACCATTTGGAAGATTCACACTCAAATTCACCACATTTTCTTCAGAATAATTCTTGGGGTTATTGTTGCTTTTCCATCCATCAGACGCTATTTGAAAGAACATAGCATCTCTGATTCTTGCTTCAGTCTCTGCTTTTAGTTCTCTGTATTTCGCGTCCAATCTAGAACCAGTGAATTCTCTACGAGGAATCGCAGGTAAACCCACATGATTAAGGAAAGCTTTGAACTTTGGATGCTCTAAACTTGAAAACGACACAGACCCACAAGACTCGTAAACCCAATCAGCGAGATAATCAATCGCGTTATCGATTTGGGTTTTTGAAAGAGTTGGTGCGTGATACGTTTTAGGACTTTTGAGCTTCTTAACACTATCTTCCAACATAGCCAAAGCTCCCAAATCATCCTTCCCACCCGACAACATCAAATGTTGTTGCTTCTGCTGTCTACCTGTTGTGACCAACGATGTTGGCGCGGCAGCTGACGGGTACGTCGTCGTCGGGAGGTCACCAGCACCTAGGAACCTCGGAGGATTCACGACGGCGAGGGGCTGAGCTTGATACGGCGGCGTGGCAGCAGCATAAGAAGAGGAAGTTCTCTTACGGTGGTTGCGGCGGCGGGGGTGAACGGAGGAAGAAGGCGGCGAAGAAGACAAAACCGGAGATGTGGGTGAAGCGGAGGAGATGGGTTTTGCCACAGAATTGAAATTGGGGCAAGTTCCACTCTTGAGATGCTCAGAAGCTGTGCGAGAAGGATTGGAGGCTGAGAAAACGGCGTCGCATAGAGAACATCTCAGCTTCACCGCTTTGGGAAGCCCAGTTTCAGTGTTGTGAACCAGCATGGGTTCAAGGTGAGTCCAATACCAAGCCCCTTTACCTTTCATTGCCTTGGCTCGAACCATGACCAGACCTTCATAACGCTTGCTCGCTGCTTTCGCCGTAAGCTCGTCGGCCGACGGTGACTCCGTAGCCGGAGTGGCAGTAGTCATCGTCGTCGTGTTAGTTGCGGCAGCCATTGCTGTTTATATTTGCTAGACAAGATGCCCAGATGGAAACTTTCAGATTTTTTTCTCTTTCTGTTTTTAGTTTAGGAACGATTTGATAACATATTCGTCATCTTCGTGGTCCACGGGGATGGACATGGTGCATTAACCGGGAAATACAGGTGGCGACGGCAGGAATATGAATTTCCGGTGGGTTTCCATGGCGATGACGAGGATTCTCCCAAGATTTGGACGAATTTTAGGAATGAGGAGGAGAAGGGAGAAGGATGTGATGGTAATAAGAACATGAACAGAGGAAAAGTTACAAGAGTCTATAAGACTCCATGAGAGAGTAGTGATTTGAGAGGGAGGAACGAGCACTAGGAGAGTGAGAAAGTTGACGCGCTTTTACGTGAGGAAGATGTGCGCGTGGGGGAAATTTGTTAGGGATGTTGAGGGGAAGAGGTACAACGAGGTAACGCTGGAGGTCAATCCCACGTAAGATCGCAGAAGACGAGGATGGTCGTCACCTCCTATTGATTGGAAAGTGGATTACACGCGTCCCCATTGGCATTCGTTTTGGGCATAGGGCAGGTACATACATACGCTTCAATGCTTCATGTTTTGTGGTTTTTCTTTGTACATCACTTTTGGTTGTTTCCGGCAAAATCCCAAAAATAAGGAAATTGAAAAAGGGTAGAGACTTGTATTTCGATTTTTGAAATTGGAGAAAAAAGATAAAATATGATGAAAAATACTAAAATAGCGGCAATCATTTTTAAAAACTCTCTATGGGCCATCTACAACTACAAGCAGGAGGCAGAGATTATTTTGGCAAGTGGTGTTAGTGGGATTAGTGGCTATTGAACCATCAATACATTTCAATATATATACACACACACAACATAAACAAATGTAACTAAATTCATTTGTTTTAATTGAAATGAGCGGACAAAGTAACAAATTCAACATTTCATATCTTGTTTCAACTTAAGTAAGGTCTCGAGTTCGAGTCCTTGTGTATGCGGTAGCCACCGTTGGGAGACTCACTTACCATTTTCAGGTGCGCAACACGGGTCGAATCCAAATTAGTCGAGACAAAGCTCTGGAGACCGGACGGGAAACAAAAAAAAATTCAACATTTCATATTTCTTATGTATATATATTATCAACATTTCATTAAAATATTATCAACTTTCGTTTTCCATGCAATAAGTCCATACTTTCATGTCTTTTACAAGTTTTTGTATAAGCATTACTAATGGTTTATTAAATATTACCTACGAACGAATCCATACTTTCATGTTATTAATCAGTTTTAGTATAAATATTACCAACATTTCATTAAATATTACCAATTTTTATTTACCAAATAACAAATCCACACTTGCATTTCAGTGTTGGATGACGAAGAGGGGTTCCGATGCTGGCGGCATCTCTGGTGAATTAGTTTGGGAATTTTAAAAAATGGTTAAGAGGATTTCAATCTTTTCCCTCCTATTTTATCTTTTTCTATCGATTTCAAAAATGTCATTTTGAGATCTTACATCTCCCTATTATTATAGAATATTTTAGTACCTTTGTATCCTTTCTCAATGTCCATGTTCTTTTCTGGGATTTTCCTTTTATTCTTGTTTGTTTATTTTTTTGTAAGAATATAATAATATAAAAATTATACTACCATAATTTTTAATAAAGCTCACTTTTTTGCTTTTTTGTGAATCATATATAATATATTTTATTTTTAAAAAAATTATGTAATATTACTTTTAATCTGAATATAAGAGATGGTTTAAAAGCGAATTTTGATCCTAAATATAATAATTTTTTAATGTTATCTTTTCTATTTATTATTTTTCTTTAAATAATTTACATGAGTAATAAACTAAATATACAATTTAAGGATATATAAGTATTGTGGAGAGATTATGTAAAACATAAAATAATTATATCATAAAAAATATTCTAAAATTAATTACTTTCTTGATATTCTAAAATTAAAACAAATTAAATTCACGTATAAAACACATCATAATTTGACCTATCTAACTTTTAAGTTATAATTTAGGGAAAAATAATTTGTAAGGATGGTAAATAAAAAGTGAAAAGTTAAGGGATTAAATCATAGACGGGTTAAAAATTCAGGGATTGAATAACACCGAGTTATAGTTAATGGATTGGGTTATAAGTAGGTAAAAAGTTGAAGGTAAAAAAATTAATTTTCCCTATAATTTAAACAAAACACCTTCTTTAATTTATGCAGTAAAATTGTAATTTTTTTCTCAAAAGAAAATAAAAAAATTAATTTTAATAATTTGAAATCATGAAGTATGACTTTTTTTTTTTGTGGTGAGAAAAATGTGACTATCTGTTGGTTTCTTTTCTTTTCTTTTCTTTTTTGCCAAATGACTATCTGTTAGTTGAAATAGTGTACTTATCTTATATAGCATTTAATTTTTTTTATTTGACAAAGGAGACATACTTCAGGAACATCATTATAGCTTCAAATTTTAGTAAACTGCTAATCATAAGATATTTTATCACCAAAACAGCAAGCTAATCACTCTTAGACACTTACATAGAAATATGATTACTCTTTTTTGTTTGTTAATATTTGAGTAGAGCCATAAATTCTAAAGGCCAAATCAATATTTGTTTGGTACACTCATCCTCAAAAATCCAACCTCACTTGATCATATGTTTAGGGTAAAAGTTTGTTACCAATATTACAAATTATTGAATCCATTAACTTTCAACAAAACATAATATACATGCATGTGTATAGTACTTGTTTCACGGTATTTACAAGTTATTTTCAACACGTCTCATATGGAAACATTAAATTTTACTAACTTTATATTAAAATTTAATAATTTTTAATTTTACCTATGTTTAATATACATTCTATTCTATCTAAACGTATAAAGTCTATACAATATTAAACTAATGGTAAAAATGTACTTCCATATGAAAATCTAACAATATACTACATTCCATTATTAATACAATAGCAAAATGACCTTTTTGGAAGATTAGATAATCTAAACGCATTACTCAAAATTACTTATTTGTGTGTATCATTGTATTATATATCGACTTACAAGTCAGAGAAAATTGCTTGAAGAAAAATGATAAAGATATATTTTAAAATAATATATTTAGTTTCTTTAATCTTTTAAAAAAAAATTAATTGATTCTTATATTAAAAATTAAAAAGTAGTAACTTGTAAATAGCATTAAACAAATGTCTATGCCTTGTGAAACATTGATAAAGTATGCATAAATGTAGCCCTCTACTTTATTGTTATGTGTGTGTGTGTATAGGAAATTTCGCTGAAAAATTTTCCATTGCAAAATTTTTTTATCTAAAAATACTAAGAATTTGTTTAGGACTCAAGTGTAATGTATCTCGAACGAATGTAACTTTTCTTCAATTCTATGTAATTACATGTGAAATAGAAGATATTTACACATAGTTAAAGATATATCGTACACAACTGAAAAAAAAAAGAGATAAATTCACCAAAGTAAATACAATTTTCGTCAAATGACACATCTGTATATTTATGTTTATGTGATCATTTTAAACATAATCATTTGTTTTGATTTTTTTAATAAAAAAGACATCAAGTGGGCTGAGTCCCACAAATTCACCAAAGCTACAATATGTCTTAAACTTAAAGAAAGTATTAAATTATATTTAAAAATTATTTATTGACAATATTTTTACATAGGCATTACGTCTTAATTAATTATAAGTCATCACATTATTATTAATTGGACGAGTCACCATTTTAACTACAATTTTTTACTCAATGGATGATCAACAAAGAAAATTGAATACACACACTATATTAAGAAAATTTTTGAAATAAGACAAAAATTAGTTGAAGGGTCACGAGGGTTGGCTTAAAGGTTAAAACTATTACAGGGAGTGGGTTGCAAATTATACAATTATCTAACATACGATAAAGAGAAGGGAAAATTGGTAAAAAAAATCTTGTTTAAAAATTTAAATATAGACTTTTTAATAATTTTCTAAGGAGAATTTCCCATAAATACAAGTTTAGAGATTAATTGTTCAATGATGCTTGAATTTGACTATTAGTAATTTTTGCATATGAAATCCCTCAAGGTACCTATACTATGTAAACCATCAGCTATCATTGAACAATTAATTTTTAAACAATCATTTATGAGAAATTTTCTATATATGATTTTGTTAAATTAAATTTAAGCATTGATTTACCAAATTTTAAGTATATCTTTAAACATAATTTCTTTCTGTTTGTGGTTTTAAACCATCTATCTGACAGCAAAAGAATTGAATTTCTTTCACTTGCCAATGGTAAACAAACCATTTTTAATAGATAAAATTTCATCTTGTCCTAAATGTAAATTCTCCCTTGGGCCAATATAGTATTAGTTTGTTTTGATTTTAAATATAATAATTCTATCCATTTTATCTTTCAAATTATATTCTTCCCCTAAATTTTCTTTTTTAACTATACATATTAGGGGTTTTTTATTAAAAGAATCATTTTCAATATAAATTTTAAATTTGTATTTTAAGAAAGCTAACATGAATTTTAAATATATAAGAAGATTAATTGATTTTTTAATTTTTAGAATTACTTGACTAACTGTTAGTCTTAAGACAGGAAACAGAAGGCAGAAATAATTTTAAAAAGAGGTCCAAATAGTCAAATTGACTAAGAAGTAAACTTTATGCAACAACTGTCACCCACCATCCCATGTCAACCTTTTCTTCAATAATAAAATAATAATAATTATTATTACATAAAATAAAATATACAAGCTGAATTGACACATCTATCTCTAATTGGTTGTTTTAAATCCCAATTTCAAATGCTCATTATCTTAATAGTACTTGCTCATTATTTCTCCCCCTTTTTCTTGAACCCAAGGCTTCAAAAACCTAAAAGGAAGGGAAAAATAATAATACTACTAATGACAATAATAATTAATGAATATCTGGAAGAAAAACTGGGAGGTCTTCAGAGACAGAAAAATTAAAAAAATGGCAACCCAACCAGTCTTGGTTTTACTAGCTAGTTAATATTGTCACGTTTGGAAGATCCATCAGCAAAAAAAAATGTTCAATATGCTTTGAATGAGTATCTATTATCAGCAAGTAGATTGACATCTGTCAAAGCATCTGCGATCATGCTAAACTTTCGATTACATTATACCAATTCATAAATCCAGTCTCGGCTAAGCATCACATGCATGTACATTAACAATGATGCTATAATTCGGATATCCGACATTGTCGGGGATTAAAAAAAGTGGAGAACTTCAACACACTCTCCAAGATAACTCGTATAAATTCTCCATTCCATGCAAGCTTAAGACCCCATAGGATGCCCCATGCTTTCGGCCAAAATCATGTATCACAGTTTAACTCGATACATGAATCCTTGTAAGAATGTCCCATCATGACTTCTTAACAAAACCCCCGTAAGTGCATAGACCAGAAACCTCGCTTGTGGATCTATCAATGTCAATCTCAACCTGATCAAAAGATGGAGAGTACATTATGTACAAACTCATCCTTTAGTGGGTGTTTGTAAAGGATTAGGAGAACTGCAAGAGAGACAAGCAAGTGTACAAACAAGAATTGATAAGTCATTCCATGCATTGAAAGAAAAACCCGAGTTGGGCGGGTTGGACGGGTTATATTTTTTTTTGTCCCGACGCTGCTGTTTGGTATGTTCTCGGCGTGGTAGACCAAATGGAGTTGGTATTGGACGAGCTCGGAAACAAGAGAGAGAGAGAGAGAGAGAGAGCTGGAACGAGGGAGCTGAACTCTGTGACAGCAAGAGAGAGAGAGAGACACAGCAGAGGAGGCGAGAGCTGGAGCTGCTGAGTCGTGGGTGTGCGTTGTCTGGGAGCCGAGAGGGAAGCAAGAAGCCACGAGACGCACGATAAAGGAACAGTTTCTGCGCATGAGAGCTGGACGTCACGGAGCTGAGAGCGAGAGTTTCAGACGAGGGAGCAGAGCGACGTCGCGGCTGTGCTGAGA
>JANTPZ010097392.1:0-20372 GCA_025593235.1 Vachellia pachyceras
GTGCATCTTCTCCAAGATCCAATCTCCTCTTCTCATCCTGACTTTGGAGTGCTAACAGAGATTGTAGCAATGATGCAGAAAGACTGGAGTGTTGAGCTAGTTCATTGTCGAAGAGAGGTGAATACAGTTGCAAATGCTCTTGCGACAGAGGCATGGGAGATGGCTGTAGATTTTCTCGTTTTAGGGGAACTTCCATTGAGAATTCGTCGGTTGGCTCGGTTGGATTATGAAAATGTTGTTGATGTTGATGGCTCGGACACTTAGTGTTTGAGCATCTATTCCCTTTACTATAAAAAAAAAAAGTTTTGTACTTTGATCGTTAACTCCCCAGCATTAAAATTACTGTCAAAATTAAAGAAGGTTGACCATTTTTACCGTGTCATAATTTTTTATTTATTTTTTATTATATTCCATATCATTCAAAAAAAATAGCACTAGATATTTGAAAAATAATTCTAAAATCTTAAAATAAAATGCTGAAAAATATAAAATATTTATTTAACCATGTCTTTTTAAATAAAAATTATAAACTACTAAAGTATTTATTTTATTTGATTTTGATATTTCAAATGAGAAACATCTATGGAAGATATAGAAAAATAAATCAATATCAATTTATGCATAAGAGTTAAAACTCGGCCTTCATTGCTTTTCTAATTTTATGAGTTCTTTTGTATCATAGAACAAGTGATTTTCTCACATTAACTAAACAACCAAATTGAAATGCAAGTGCTTGTAGTCACTTCCAAAAATAATATCGATCAACATTACTCAATGAATTATTCACAAAATCCAAATCCTAAACAATCCCATGCCAAGATTCAAATGTAGCGACTCTAAATCAATAAAATAAATACAATCCAATCGAATGGCATAGAATGTGCTTGTTTGGGAACATCGTTTTCCAAACGTTGCACACATTCCAATATATAACAGAGAAGAAGAATAAAATCATATTTCAGAATCACTCTACCAAAATATATAAATCAAATCCTCAAGTGAAGCCATGATGATGACTCATAAGACACAAAAAACTCCAAGTCAAGAGCGAAGCTCTGACTCTGTCCTAGCTTCTAGGAAGACGAGGACTCTAGCAGGTCATGGAAAAGAAGGCAGAAGCGACGACAACGACTCCACGATCATTCATGGCGGAGGAGACGACGACAACGCGAACGGAACGGAGAAGAATGAGACGGAAGAGAGGACGGAGTGTGGTGGTGAGAGAGACTGAAAAAACGCAGCGATGGAATTTGATTTATCAAACCAGAAAAAACGCAGCGTCTTTATTCTTCCTTTAATCCCTAGCTGTAATTTCATCAATTCAGGTCTTTGGCTGTAATTTCTTCTTGCCCTTACTTGCTATTCTTTTTTTTTTTTTTCAGATTTGAATTACAATTTCCTCCCAAGTAACCTACAAACAAATCATCATATTGTAATATCATTTATTCCAAAAATCAAATCCTTAGGAGAAAATTACTTCAATCAATGTAATCCGTTAATTATAAGCATTTAACATTAATTATAAATAATCACTCCTAATCCAAAATTACTTCAATAAATGCATTTTGAGCACAATAATGTCAATTAAATCCCTAAATAAGCTATGAAAATATGTGATGAAATGAGAATTTTGTTATGAAAATGAGAGATTTAGGATTCTAGAGATGAACAAACAAGAGAGAAATTGTAAAGAGGAGAGGAACAATTTTTATTCACTTTGATCTCCATCGTATGTATTACATAGCTTCCATATATATATATATGCACGCGCACCTCTTCAACTTAACAAATGTTACATAGAATGAATACAAACATCAATTGAATTATTAGGCCTTCAATCCAACTAATATTACATAGTTTTTGGGAATTTTGGTACAAGAAGTTATATGAGCAGCAGTGATGGTGACATGCATTTTGGAGATGTCCCTTGCTATGGAAAATTAATTGATATCATCGAATTGAATTACCAAGGGTAATTCACCGTCATGTTATTCAAGTGTTTCTGGGCAAATACGACAACTCCTCGTGGAATCACTATTAATGAGTTGGGAATCACATATATGACTTTTTCAAGGCTTATTCACATAATTGAATCTCAAGACGATGACTCGTATATTCTAGTATCAAAGGTACAACACATTTATTATGTGGAGGATGAGAAATATAAAGATTGGAATATGGTTGTTCATCTTAAGCCTAGAGATCTTTATGATATGGGTGATAATGATGAACATATCACCTATGAGGCAAAGTCATTTCATCCTACTGATTTTGAAAACTTCTTCCTTAAAGGAGATGATGATTTACCATTTATCAGTGCTGATGACATTGAATAAATAATTTAGGTACGTAATATATGTAATTTGTTTCAATTATGTAAGGGGATATTTTAACTACATATTTAGTAGCAGTTTTAAACCGTTGCAAAAATCATCATCTAAAACACTGCTAAAATGATCGCTGCAAAAATCTATCACCTAAACGTTGCTAATTCATGCCAAAAATCCTATAAATTCCCCTTCCATCCCATTCCTTTTTTGCTCTTTCTCTATGATTCTTCCTCTCTTTACTTTCTCTTCATCTTTCTTTCATCTTCAAGACCCATCTCAAAGATTCCATGACAGTGCCTGTTCTTTATAATTTTGCTCCTCAAATTTATACTTGTTTTATCTTTTTCTTATACTAATTTATCTTCTTATCATGTATATGATAATGCAATTTTTTACTTAATTTAATAATAATCTTTTTAATATACTAATGTTTTATCTTTTTTCAGGTTCTTTATATTTTTGTCATTTCATTACATTCTACACATTTTATGTAATTAATAACATTTAGTTTGAATTAATAATAACCAATATTTTGTAATTAAATTTAATATCGTCATATTTAAATAATTAATTGGAATTAAAATATTTAAATATTCTATAAATAATTTTTTTACATTTTGACTAATTTTAGTAGCGGTTTTCAGAATGGCTACTAATGTATTTTACTGAGGTAATTTTGTGTCAAAAATATGGCGGATAATTTTGAATTCTGAGTGAAACTGGTAGATGTTTCAAAACCGCTGCAAAATGTTGGCGAGAAAATTTTTTTTGCCTCCTGCTAAAAGTTTTAACGGCAAATTTATTTTAACAATCTAATAAATTAGTAGCGGTTCTTGAACTGGATCTCATATTTTGTATTTTTTAATGTGATATTTTAGTAGCGGTTTTAATCTGGGATACATTTTACTACAGAAATCCGAAATGCGGTTTCATACCGCTACAAATATTTCCTTGTGATTCCCGTATTCACCTTTTTTGCAACAGTTTATCAGAAATGCTGCGACTTTAGTGGCAAGTTTGACTATGTGTGTATCGATTTTGTAAAACTGTTGTTAAACCACTTGCCATGGTAGATTTTACAACGATTTTAAAACCGCTACTATTGACACTACCTTTACAAAGACATATAACATCTACAAACAAGCAGTTTTCTTGTAGTGATAATTACTTTTGATATTTTTTATAATATCTCATAGTCATTTTAGCTTCATAACCATGTTGGCCTCTATTTTCAATGGATCAATACATGTTTGCTTACATGACTTCCAATCATATTATAGCATTTTCTCATAATTTTTTTGTTCACTAGGTGTGATAAGATTCAATTTTCAATTATCAATCTTTCCAATATAATATGATTAGGGTCATTATCTCTTCTCACATATATAGTAGTAACTCATCATCAATATTTTTTTGCATTAATCTTCAGGACCAAAGAAAAATTCTTTTAAATTAAAGTTGCAAAGCCTCTTTTTGGTTATTTAATGTCTAAACCTTTAGCCTTCAGGGCTTGGATATTTCTAACAATTAGGTCATCAAAATGTTCCAATCTTCTTCATGTCATTTACTGAAACAGTGTTCTTACAAAAGAACCATTGCGAAAGTGATATGATTTCTGTCATTTAATCACCAATACAAAATAAACATTAAACAAGTGATATGGCTTCCGACCATCTTATCGTAAAATTAAAAGTATTATGGTTGCTAGCCATTTAATAAAGCTTAACAAAATAAATTAATTAAATTCAAATTCATGATCGAATATAAATAACAAATAAAACCACATATAAATTACATTATATAATTATATACAATATTCTCATGCATCGATGCAAATAAATTATGTAAACGAAATAAATATATAAACAAAAAAACATAAATCATGTAGATACAGATATAGATATGGATATTAGTTATAGTATTGAGCATAATGATAAAATTCATAATAATATAAAAGATAAAAAAATAAAATATAACAATAGGAAGAAAAAAGATAACATAAAATAAAAGATAATCAACAAAAAAATAATATGAAATAACAAAGAATGTAAAAATAGAAAGGTTAAATAACATATGAAGTCAATACAATATAGTTTAATATGAGATAATAACATAAATTAAAATAATGAAATTATAACAGAACAATAACACAAAAACAAATAACATAAAATTAGATAATAAAATTAAAATTCATAGAAAGAACAGCAAAATAAACAACATAGAAGAGCGACATAATACACAGTAAATGTATAGAAAATCAAAATTGCACGTGATAATGAGGTAAAATAGATAATTTTGTAGCAAATGGTTAATATATGTTATGTACTACAAGAACATATTGATTTACAAAAAGCAATACCTCAAACCTTCATACAGAGAATTTATACCTCAGACCTTTGGGGTAAAGTTGTGCTGATGAGAGAAGAGTAGAATAGGGAGCAATGAAGCATTTCTCATTCACATGCGTATCCATCCCAATACTTTGTACATGATATTTATTTATGTCTCTAAAAAGACCATTTCTATACCATAATAATTTAATCAAAATAATTAAATAACCACATAGTTTCGTGGAAGCGTTTTCATTAAATAAGGCATCCCGGATCTTTGCCACACGATCCGTTCACAAATTGTCACATAAATCCGAATCACTTGGCACAAAATGATGAACCAACATCACAGGGCCCACCAGTTCTTTCAGGCCTTCACAAAATATAATGCATCATAATAATGGGCCCTATATGGCAATATAAAATTCAATACAATACCAATATCAAAAAGAGCCTACAAGGCTTAATGACTATGCCTTTGGCTGCTTCCCTCGGCCTCTATTAGAATTAGAGGTATTGCCTGAAAAAAAGTTATAATAACGGGATGAGACATGGCGTCTCAGCAACCGAAATAAATTTCTAACATATGCAGGATATGAATGCAAGTCAGAGAAGTGGGTTTATCAGTATAATAATAATTCAATAACATAATATCTATCAAAAGCAATTAATCCCCAATCCACCTGCTCCACCTTATAACTTCTTGACGTGATACAGTCTATCAGTACTAGTATACCTGGCCCACGGCTAGCTAGTCACTTCAAGAACACTGCCCCCTCCCATACCACCTGCAACAGGCCGAGGTAAGAAGGTGTCCACCCAAACCAACTAAGCTTAAATTCAGGCCAAGGATTAGCAAAAGTTGAGAGGTACCATAATTCACCACTCTTCGATCGTCCTGAAAATAACCCCACAATATAACACATAATATAAATGCACATCCATCATCCATATAGTCTCGATGTCATATTCATATCGATCATCACAAATGTCACATCATCCTCATGTATAACAAAACACACATACAGTTCAAAAGTACACTACTTCACTGAATAAATGTCATATATAAAAATATGCAAAATTTTCTAAATCACAATTTAATTTTTCTATAAAGAAAGTAAGGGTTAGAAAACACCTTACAGTCCACAACAAGCATATGAAAGAAATTAATCCCGGTTACCTCAATTCCAAGCTAAATCCCACTAGCCTTGAGAACAAAGCAGCCACATATAGCCCAATCACCAATTAATCTACACCGTAATGTAAATACGAATTTAATCCAATAATTAAATAAATAATTACCAAATATTTTAACTCACACTCTAACCCCAAATATACATTTTATAATTAATTTAAATATTTTTCTTAACTTCTTTAATTCATATGAACCTCAAGTTAACATTATCATTCCTAATTTAAAGTTTAGGGCTTCACATTAAAAAAATCGATAAATTCTAAATCCCCAAATTTTTTTTTAAATCTAAACTGTTTAAAATTTTGGTAATGATTTTCATACTCTTAATAAATTATTTAAAATCAATTTTATAGGTAAACATATCCACTATAAAATTATTTATAACCCATTTATAGCGAAGATTAATTATAAAACAATATAATGACAAAATTACAAATCTAAACCGATTAAAATATAAATTACTTTTTCAACATGCCAAATAATTTGTTTTAAGAAAAATTTCATATCTTAAAATGCCCAATAGAATTGATTTAGAAACATTTTATAATAACAATTATTTATAAAATCACAAAATACAAAAATAACACATCTAGACTGATCAAATCTATTCATAAATCATTCATCACACATTTTTTCTCTTTATTTTTTATTTAAAATATCATATATATCCAAAATATATCTCCTTTTAAACACAACTAAAATTATAAAATACTTAAGATATCAAATAAGTAATTCTACTCATGTAGAAATTAATTTAAAAATCACTTTACTAATATAAGATTTTCTACTAATAAAATTCCAACTAGAAAATATCAATATTCAAAAATATTATCCAACCAATATAATATTACTATCGTTAGAAAGAGAAAAATATTTAGAACAACTTTTATAAACAGAATTTAATGAAAATAAGATATTTTACTTACCTAAATAATCCCAGAAGTATAATCTTTAGACTGGAAACTACCTCCTTTCACTTTCCTCTTTCTCTAACACCCTCCTCTCTCTCTTCCTCTCTCCCTCCGTCGCTGCCTCTCTCAAGAATGGGTGTGTGTGTAAGTGAAAATGTGTGTGCATGTGTTGTGGGTGTCGGGGTATTTATAATACCCCCAAAGTGTCAACCCTCCCATTTTTTTTATCCTCTGCACACACACACCCACTTTCTTCCCTTGCCGTGCACACCTATAACCCTCTGCTCTTCTATTTTTTTCTTTTCTTCTTCTTCTCTCTTTACTTTACTTATACTCAACCTTACTTCTCCCTCCCTACTTTCTCCTGCCACACGCCACCGCCTGCCATTATTATTATTAATTTTTTTTCTGCTTTTACTTCAAATGGACGTTACAAAAGTTCACCAATTGAGCTTTAGATCTTCCCCAAGTAGTAGGTAATCCCAAATAATTTCCAGGGATGTCCACTACTGCAATTTAAAACAAATGGCTAATCTCCTCCTTCAGTAAATCAGGGACAGATTTAGAAAAATAGATACAAGATTTGCAAACATTCACAACTTGTCCTGATGCTTGACAATATAAATCCAGTAAATGTTTCATATTTCTGCAGTACTCAAACTCAGCTTGAAGAAAAAAAAACATAATCATCAGCAAATAAAGAGTGAGTGATCTACGGGCACCCCGAGGCCAGCTTGATCCCTTTAATTCGCTCCAAATTCTCTTCTTTCTCAATCATTTTAGATAACACATTTCTGACTTATATGAAGAGATAAGGAGAAAGAGGGTCTCCTACCTTAAACCCCTTTTAGGAACCACTTTTGATACACGCTTGCCAGAGAGCATTATTGAGAAACTAACTAATGTCAAGCACCAGTAAATGTGTTTCACCCATTCTTTGCTAAAACCAATTTTCAGTAAAATAGCCACTAAGAAGTCCCACTCAATTCTATCATAGGCCTTATTCATATTAAGCTTCAGGGATAACTCAGAAATATTTGGCTTAGTTTTCAAATGATGAAAAGCCTTATGAACAATCACAATCTTATCTTGAATAAGCCTTCCAGGTACAAAAGCTCTTTGCCATCAGAAATTAGATTATTAAGTAGAGACTTAAGTCTGTTAGCAATGATTTTTGAGAAAACTTTGTAAGAAAAATTGCACAGACTAATAGGCCTATAATCATTGACAGATTCAAGACAATCAATTTTTGGGATAAGCACTAAATCATTGTTATTAATCTCAAGTAAGCTAAAACCATCAGAGAAGAATTTTCTAATGAGAGAACAAACCTGTGTACCCACAACATGACACTTCTTTTGATAAAAATTGCCAGTAAAACCATCAGGACTCGGGGCTTTTGATCCCCCCAAGTTCAAAAACAGCTCTTTTAACTTCCTCATCAGATATGTCAGCCATTAGCATTTCATTATCATGCTCCGTCACCACTTTTTCAATGTAATCCAAGATAGTATTGAAGTTCCTTTCTCATGATTTGTTAAACAAATTTGCATAGAAATCTTCAAAACATTTCCCAATTTCCTCCTCACCTTCAGCCCATGAGTCATCACCACTCCTTAACCTGTGATTTTGTTCCTACATCTTCTTTTTACAGTTGCCATGTGAAAATATTTGGTATTTTGATCACCACATTTTAACCACTGCACACTTGATTTTTGGGCCCAATAGATTTCCTCTTGCTCCCATAGCATATTCAACTTATTTTTCAATACTGCAAGTCCTTGTGCAGTAGATTCATTCCACTCCTTTTCTAGACATTTATGGATCTACCCATCAACATGTTAATGGCTTTTAGATTATTTCCAAATTCTCGCTTATGCCACTCAGTCAACATCCTACTTAAAGTAGACAAACTTTCCACAAACTCAGCCAAAACCACTTCATTCCCACTACCCTTCCAATTATTTCTAATCATTTCCTCAAACTGTGGATGAGTCAGCCATCTAATATCAAACTTGAAAGATTTGGGTGTCAAGGATTCACAATATTCAAAATCAACAAGCATAGGACAATGATCAGAGCCAATAGAATTCAAAACATGGCATTGTCCTCTAGAAAATCTTTCCTGCCATATAGTATTCACAACAGCTCTATCAAGTCTTTCTTTAATAAATTCCTCATCATTTCTATTATTAGCCCATGTAAAACGACATCCCTTGTCTCCAATTCCATCATTTCACATTCAGTAATAAAGCTTCTAAATCTCTCCAAATATCTGTTAGTAACATTTCTCCCTCCCTCCTTATCTGAATGATATAGCATATCATTAAAATCCCCTAAAACCAATCATGAACTTCCAAACGGATTTAAACTCTTCAACTCAGTCCACCACTGTCGTTTTGATTCTACATCTATAGGGCCATACACACAAGTAACCACACCAAATCCCTCCCCATTCATTCTTGCCTCCTCAATATGAATATAATGTTTGTTCACCATTCCAATCGAGATATCCAATCCGTTTTTCCACCAACAAGCTAAACCACTAGATCTACCAATAGGATCAACATAAACAGAATTCATAAAACCCAACTTGCGTTGTACTTTTTCAATATTGATTCGTTAATTCATATATTCCACACTTGTCATCTACTACACCATTTGTCATGCCACCCTTACTTCTCACTCATGGCACGTTGATGTGGAAAAACCGGAAAAGGGCGATGGGATTTTTTATTTTATTTTTTTACCTGAATCGTGATATTTCATACGTAGAGAATATACTCGAAAAGGCCTATTCGAGTATATTCTAAAATAAACAAAGCAGGGTGGTCATTGTGCCATGGAGGACAAACAAGGCATGACTTGAACAAAGAACGTGTCAAAAGCATACTACTTCCACTGTCTGCATTACGCCACCATTGTGATCAGTGATATTGCTAATTTATCTGATGTTCTTATATCCTAAGTTCATGTTTCTTTTGAATTTTAGTCAGCCGACTTTTCCTATGTTAAATTATTATTATTGTTATTCGGCACAGAAAACCATCTGGTCTTACAATTGGTAATCTTAGCGATCGAATTCGAAACCCTTAAATTTGGATCAAAGCATCCCGAAGAAAGGAAGAGAAGGAAGAGAGGATGAGAAGAAAGCCTGGAATTGGAGGCTTACAAGATGCTGCTGCTGCGAGGAATCAATTTCGCCTGGTGGGTGAAAATGTGGCGAAGATTAAAACCGATATGATGAAGGGGCAGCTTGCGACGTTCCGATCTCAGCTTGAGGAGTTCACTCGCAAGCACAAGGTATGTCTTTTTCTTCCTTATAATTTGCTTTGACGGGAAGAGTCAAATTTTTGTTCTGGGGCTCTGTAGAAACTTACATTCAGTGCCTCAAACAGTTGGGTTTAGTTCAATATCAGTGTTCTTGTTCTGATTTATTGACTCGATTCGAAAACAAATAAATTGTTGCTTTATGAGATCGCTTTTGATGATGGGATTCTTACCATGTTTAATTTGGATGGGGATTCGAAAGAAACGTGTGCAAAGTGTAAATTCATCTGCTTTTCGTGACGTGTATTTGAATTGTATGAGAATAGGAGAGAAAGACCAGAAAATTGGATGAATGTAATATTATGTTGATATGTGATGTTGATGAAACCTCAGAGGCTTTTGACCTTATCCTATGGTTCATTTCCGTTCTGCTGTTGATCGATACATTTTTTTTTTGACAATGTAATGGAAAATTGATAACATGCATGAGCTATGAATCTTTCCTTCCCTATTCTGTTGGCCCTGTAGATCAGTTGATTGCTTTTGTATTTTGCGTTTTTGAAACAAAAGCATTTTGCAGTAACTATTAGAGTATAGAAGCTTCTCCTGTTAAGTTGCCTACTTCAATCCATCACTAAGTTCACATCTGCCTATGCCTTGCCAACTTGAGTATCACAGCCTCACGTAATTTAGTTTTGGAAATCATATCCCTTCTGGATATTCAGCATAAAAGTTTTATTGCTTCCTAAAAGCTTATCTGGTTTATACATCTTGGAGCTTCAGGAGAATGGTTAGCTAACAATTTCTGCTGTTCATGCCTTATGACATGGCCTTTTATGCAGTCTCGCTGTAAAATCTTCTATTATGTATCATTAAATAAGTCTTTATTATTACTTGTTCAGAATGACATCCGCAAGAACCCTGCATTCAGATCAAAATTTCATGAGATGTGTGCTAAAGTTGGAGTAGATCCCTTAGCTTCAAATAAAGGTTTCTGGGCAGAGCTGCTTGGAATTGGCGACTTCTATTATGAAATTGGTAAAAAAAATTCATAATCTCTGTTCCTTTCCACCAAACTATGTCTCTTTTTGCATATACACATTCTTTTCTGTAATAATCTTAATATTCTATTTCTGATAATTTGTAACTGACAGGAGAGCATGTTGTATATCATAGAACAAGATATTAAGACAACTAACTATGAAGTCTTTAGTGTCTGACCATCAGTATGACAACCATATTTGAAATTTTTCTAAATGCAAAAGCATAATATAAATTGGATTGATAGCTAAATTTATTCTGATGAAGAAACATAAAAGGCCCATTTCAGATATCTTGGGTAGTAAAACATAACAATTAATTGGCATAATTCCAAAGTTGCTTGTGGGGAAAGAATGGGATGTAAAGAATATTTTCTGAATTTAAGAACTATGTGCTAGCATATATTGTCAGGAAACCATTGGATAAATCTCCAACTATTAGCTATTGGTGTCACACACCACACATGCCCCCAATCTGTTAAATAAAGTAATCTCAATTCTGTATCATCAGCAAATCATTTATCACACTAGAGTTCCTATAATTATGAAGCTGTTTATTGTTTTTATCTATATAAACATTTGTCATTTGTTATTAGTCCATCAAGCTAGGTTTCATTGTTTAGTAACATCTTTATTAAGATAAACTGCTTGGCTTGACAGGAGTTCAAATAGTGGATATTTGCTTGGCCACTAGAGTCCACAATAGAGGACTGATCAACCTGCAAGAACTCTGTCATTTACTTCGTCAGCGACTAAAAAGTGATCGTGGAGCTGTTTCCGAGGATGATTGTCTGTGTGCCATCAGTAAGCTGAAGGTCCTGTATTTTGGCTTGGCCATAAATTAGAGTATAATCATGGGAGTTATGATTCTAAAGCTGATATCAGTAGCTCTTTGCTCAGAAAGTTTTAAATATGGGGTGATGGCATTCTCGGATAACAATGATCAAGGCTTTGGTTACATGATTTTTCGTGTGTTGACTTTGCATTTTGTCATAGTGTAAGCCTGCCTTTAAGCCTTTTCTATTCTAATCCTCTTAACCTGCTTTGTGGTTGATCTCAAGTCAGTAGCTGCCACTTAATCTCTTTATTCACATCTACAGAATTATTATAGTATTAATTTCTTTTTAGGTCCTCCTTACTAACACTTAGGATGGGAACTGATGTATACGGTTCTGACAGGTTACCAGAGCCCTTTTATGTTAATCAAACTCCAAAAATCAGAACTTCTATGATGGTGGCTGGTGAAAAGAGGAATAAAAGGGACGAATATATTTAGCATGATTTAAAAGATTTTTATTTTTATTTTAGCTGCTGTTTTACCTTTCCCTTTTTCTTTCATAGAAGCTCATCTTATCCTTATAGTGTTTTTATCCAAGGTTATCAAATCGAGATACGAATCGTGAATCGGAAAGCCCATTTTTAGAATTGTGAATCGAAACGTATCGTGAATCGTAAGATTTATGATCATTTGTTAAAGATAACATAAATATAATTTTTCACATAAGAGACATCAAATAAAAATTTCTATTTCATAAATTCATAAAAATTATGAGTCATTGTGCCCCCACCATCAAAATAACCACAAAAGAACCATTAATAGCATAGAAAAGTAAAATAGGGTGGAGAGAAACAAACTTCTAAAAAAATAGTTATAAAATTTACTGCATGGATTAGATGGGTGAAACTTTGAAAGGAATAAAATAATAGACCTAATCTTACAGAAACGAGGTGGGAGCAAAGCAAAAAATCAACTCTCACACACAATAGGAAACTTGAAGTTTCGATGGGCATTGGCTAGATATAGATTGCACTGTAATAGGAGGGGTTTTTACGGCAAAAATATCAATTTCTTTCGGGAAGAAGTAGGAATAAAAGGCTACTATTTCAGTAATTTCCCTCCCACATCACGGAAGGAAGAGGCCCGCTTCATCTTACATCACCGAAATAGCAGTCATCACATGATTCTTGAGTGAAAGATTCCAATGGGGGAAGATTCACTATAGAAGTCGAATCTTTCCACTCAATATCTGAATCGAATTGTGTGATTCGAATCGTGAATCGTAAGATTCAAATCGTGAATCGTAAGATACAACATGCGATTTGGTGAGGGAAAGATTCATCATGGGAGTTGAATCTTTTCCCTCAATATCTGAATCGAATCTTGAGATTCAGATCGTGAATTGTAAGATACTGACTACCATGTTTTTATCCTATACAAAAAGAAAGGAAAAAGAAGGGTGGCATGAGACTAAAAATTTGATGTTGTTGTAGTAATTGATTGATTTGTAAGTCCAAGAATCGATTAAATGTCATACTAGGACTCTTGACTCTGTGTGTATGTGTGTCTTCTTTATTGGTTATTGCACTACTTATTAGGAAATTTCATTACATGGATCCTTGTAGGCAGATGTTTGACATTTGTTACATGAACTTCAGGTGCTGGGTAGTGGTTTTGAAGTTATTTCTGTTGGGAAGAAAAAACTTGTTCGTTCCGTTCCAACTGAACTAAACAAAGACCACAATGAAATTCTAGAACTTGCTCAGTTTCTTCTTTCTATCTGTCTTTTGAACTTTTTACTATGAATGATGTCTACAAAATTTTACTTATAAGTTTTCTCAGATGACCTTTTGTCTGTTATACGATTCTTGTGCCTCTTAGGGATACATTGAGATCTAAGATTTATGGACCTTTGACTGACCTGCTGATATGCATGAATTTTCTTGAACATGCCTGGTAAAACCAAATGTAGCCCTTGGTTAAATATCTTAAAGAGGAAAAAATGTAATTTTCTTAAAAAAAATTCAGATAATCATTGTCAAATGATTGGTTCAGGCCTAACTTATTGAGGATTCTCTTAGCAGCAGAAAAAACTGGGAAGTCAACTAAAGACTTTATCAGGAACTTATCTATGGGCTACCTTGTAATATTAATAATAAAGTGTGAAATTTTCATGTAAGAAATGAAGGCTCATTCTTTACTGTCGATTGGTGCTATGTTTTTATGATGTGTTCAATTCTAATGTATTGCCAGTGATCTTTTGGAGAAACATTCCTAGTGGTGCTCAGGAGCATGATTAGCAATGATATCACTTAACTTGCTCGATTAAAAATAAACTATAATTTATATCTGAATGCGAAAAGCGTGGACAAACTTAGAATGTCCACTTACCAAGTGTAGCAAAAACTTCATTGTGCAATCAGTTTTTTTAATTGAGAAAGATTTATTGTCTTATAACATTTTGATGGCACCTTCTGCGCTTCCAGGCTCAAGGGTTTGTGACTGTTGAGGAAGTGGAGAGACGGCTATCTTGGATCCAGGTCGCACTATTGATGCCCTCGAGACCTTACTTGAAGTAAGTCTTCTAAACCAATAATATTTTTGTAGGTTCTTTCCTTCTCCATAACTTGTTAAAACATGCATCTACCAATTCAAGTTCATGGAATGGTGAAAGAAATACTTTTGGTTTTTGCAGGAAGGACTTGCAATGATTGATGATGGACATAGAGATGGTAAACGCAGGTACTGGTTTCCCTGTGTATCTCCCATTTCTTCTCTATTGTCATCTGAAACATTAGGCTCATCATAAAAGCATTTGTTGAGTGAGATTCTTTCAGGACCTGGAATCGCATTGTGCACTTGGTTTGTTTCTCTTTCTGTTTTTTCTTCTTTTCTTTGTCCGGAAATGAGTTATTTGTTTTTTCTGCAAATCTGCTCACGAATGTAAATAGTAAACTAGGGCCTCCGATTAGAATACTTGGATGCTTCTTTATCTCATCTCAAGACCTTTTATTCCCTTCCCAATCTCTTGGAATTAACAAGCACTGGCATAACTCCAGGACGTAATACGATACCAAAATATCAATATATATATATATATATATATAACTAGTATATGCCTCTTGTATTGTTTGAAGTTTTTGAATTGAGACGTATTGTTCGTGTCTCATACGTAAATCAGCTAGCTAGAACTCTAAACCATTGATAAGTTATGAATGCGATTTTCTTTCTGTTTTTTTTCTTTTTTTTCAAACTCCAGATGATGGATAGAAGAACGTGTTCTAATATTGGCACAATGCTATTGTTGGTGCAGTTTGATTGATTAGTATTAAATCATTATTTTTTGTTCATATTGTTTTATAAAGACTGTGTTCACTAAATTTTAGAGATCAAAACTAAAACTCACTAGAAGTATGAAGGAAAAAAGCTCATTAAACTAAACTTGTTGAAAGTAAAAGGAAAAAGAGGTTTCGGATTTGTTTCCCTGTAATGTTAATGAATTTTGATTTTGGTCTTTATAGTTAATGATAACGTAAATCAAGTCCTTATAAAATTGTGTAAACTATAAATTATAATTTTGAACCTCATGGACTAAAACTAAAATATAATCAAATAGTAGAGATTAATACCCTTTAACATTAAATGTGATTCCAATTGTGTTATGAGTTGTATGATTCCATGTTTTAAGAACTTTTTAGAGCTTGGCAACATCAATCATAACTAAATTTGTCAGCAGCACAAGTTGTATGAGTCTTCTACTGTCTGTCATGTTATACTTGACTTGAAATTAGGGTTTCATGTCTAAGTTTTTTTTCCTTGTTAAAGCGTAGGTATTCTTATATTGAATATAATCATATTCAAACAATTCAAAAAATGTTTGAATTGAAAAGGAATGAGAAAAGATGAATTCTTTTTTGTCTTCAACAACAAAGATTTATTCCACTAGATATGATGGGTTTATATAGATCACTTGGCATTAGTGTTCTATTAAATACAAGATCTTGCACCCAAATAAAAAAGATAAGATCTTTGAATAGATTATTGGTCAAAAGGTCTTGTTTTATGCGTTTTGGTTTTTTCAACCTCTATGAGGACTCTCACCTCTTGCTAAATCCTTCTCACCAGTGCACTAGAAGAGAAAAAATGAATTGAAATCCATTATACGAGATTCATATCTTATTCATTAACATCAATATTTTCTCTCTTATTTCAGAGCCATTTTACACATTTTTTTACTGTTTAAGAAATTCCAAATCTTACACCGTAACTTCATTAGTTAACTTTCGGTAGACCTCATAATCATTTTTAAAAAAAAATCTTGCATTTTATGAGGTAATTACTCTAACATATTTATCTCCTACAGCGTAAAATCACATAAAATAGATTTCAAACAAACATATCAACAGCTCAATCAAATCTATGATTTTGACTAACTCAAAAGCTATACACTAGCTAACAATATTTCTAACAGAGAGGCTCGTAAGTGATAGCAAATTGAATTTTTTATGAATAAATACTTTCAATATAGTATTTGAAATTTTTTTTTTTGGTAAAATATAGTATTTGAAATTTAACCTTACATTAAATGCTCTTTAATTATTAGTCCCAACTTAACAAAAGGCAAAATTCAAATGCTGTAATTAATGCAATACAAAAAAAGCTATTTGTTACTTAAAAGTGTGGACTAAAAAAAGTTCCCAAAATTCTTTTACATTTAGACTAGAGGAAGTAATTAATAAGTTTTTGGCGTATGAAAGCAATAACATGTCCAAATGAAAAGGAACAAAAAAAAAATTATTTTCAACTAGACTAACATAACACAATAAATTGGACTACAAATTTTGGCCATTAGAATAACATAACGACGATTAATGTATATCAAACTCAAGTTTACACACTAATATGAACATAAATTATAAAATATACCCATAAAAAATAAATTATAAAATATATTAAGGGAAATTTATTTTGACATCCTAAATAAGAAACTTATTTACAAAAAGGTCATATGAATAAAAATATTTATTCTGAGATCCCAAACGCTGGTGTTGAAAACATGAGGTCCTTATATCGACAATAGTATACACTGGTGTTGACAACACCGTGTGCGATGGTAATGACAACACCATGTGCGATGGTAATGACAACATCATGCGCTGATGTTGACAATATGAGGTCTTGATAAAGGGATCCTTTGGACCTCAAAATAAATATTTTCATCAATGGGACTTTTTCGTAAATAAATTTCTTATTCGGAACCTTAGAATGAATTTTCCATATAGTAATGAAAAATAAAAAAATAAAAATATCATTGGGCTGAAATTTGAGAAGACACGTGTGTCTCCTCCGACCACCCAGAATTAGGTTCACTCCAAGACCTTGGTCTAACTCCGAATTTGAAATAAAGTATCATCTCCAACACTTGAAACACCTTATGCTCATCCAGAAACTCATTCCAAGCACCACTCACTATGCAATAGTTATCGTTATACTGCAGCCAGTGCTGGGCGGCATGATGTGACCGGGACACCAGCACTCCGGCGTCCTGCAAAGCCATCACGAGTGGCGGAAGCCGGTTCTTGGTCTCGTGGGCCCAAGCATGAAACTGCTGGCTAAACATAATGCACCCCGAACACATCCCAATAAACCCAAGAAGAGTAGGATCATTACAAACAAGTTCAACAGGTAACACTGTAAACGTCACGGCACGTGCCAAGGCATGCAAGTTGTTATCAAATTAACGTCGAGTCATAGTCCATGGCCACTTATGGTGACCTTGAAAAGCTTCAATCTGAGAAGCAAACAAACATAGGTGTGGATCCATCTCCGTAATTATAAATAGCCCAATGGTAAACACCGGAGCCTAGATCAGCCAGAATATAGCCGACCCAACGGGCTCGAACCACACGTGGAATAAGGCTGATTGGCTGATGTATTTAGCCATGAAACAAGCACAGTGGTGCAACCAGCTGCAACCCAGGCTCGATGTGACCATGTTGATTGCAAACTTGGGTCATTACTCAAAGATGGGTAAGTTATAGGAGTGGTGCTTGTAGCCACCGGTTTAGGGACACAAGTTGAGGTTCAATGACTAATTTTTATGCATCCAACTTCAACCCGGTGGTGGTGGTAGCGGTGGTGGAAGAACAATAGACCCGGGTGCGTCGAAGGAGGAGCCGGCGGCAGCAGTGGCGGATTCAGGACCCTGGTTCAGGGGATGCAAACTATTTTTTAATAGTGGATTTAAGATAAATGAAACTTATTTTTAATATGTTTTGAGAAAAAATTTAGTGGGTTCAAAATTAGCAAATGAGTGGGTGCAAAATAAATCACGTAGTACTAATATATACCTAATTTTCTGGAAGTCATCTGCACCCCTCACCATCGCCCATGGGCGGCAGGTGTGGTGGTTTGGTGGTAGGGACTCAGTGAGTACTTGTGTTGAGCTAAGGCATACATTTGATGGTGTGTTTTAAAAGGAATAAGAAGACTTCAAGGAAAGTAGCACTCCATAAAGATATGTGGAGATATAGAATATAAGTTAAACAGAGAAGAAGAGAACTCTTTACGAAAATTTAGTGGAAAGGAGAAAGGAGAGAATGGGAGGATGTATGGTTGGAAAAGAAGGTTCATGTAGTTTTTGATATCTCAAATGTTGTCGTGTTTAATTTGCGTCGCACGTTTGTTTTGTGTTGTTGAACATCTCTTACATAATATGGATGCTCTTTGTGGACCAATCTCGATTCATTCAACCACGAACTTGCGTTTTTGTTTTCTAGGGAATAGTAAGAGTTAGATAAGAAGCTTTTTTAGGATAAAAAAATTTATTTAGTTATTTATGAAAAAATGTGTTCAACTAACTATTGATTTTCTTAAAATACTCTCTTCAATAATTATTTGCATTTAAACTACTTCTTAATAAAAACAAACTTACTATGTGAACTCAATAAAGATAATTCAAAAAAGTTTATAAATTTAAAAAATAAAATAAATTGAAATCTTATATTTGAGGTTAAATAAACTCTTTAATTAACTGGTTCATATATTTAGGATGATAGGAAGTGATTGTTGCGATAGTAGGATGAACAACAACTTGTACCCTTTAAGCCACCCTCTTCTTTTTTTTCACTCGTTCTAAATATATTGTTAGAGACAAACATCAGTTGTTTGAGTCAAAAAAGTAAACGAAGTGTGTGGTTGGTAATTAGAGTTTGAAGTCTCTCTTTGAATTATTTTATTTGTTAACTAACAGAAAGTGGGAATAAATAGATAATGTTCATTCATACAAATTAAACATATCCATGTTCATGACTCATGAGTCTCTTAACAAGTGGATACCATTTGTTGTTTATTAGAGAAGAGGCTAGAATATGGTGTGGCGCATCACTCTCCACCCCTTTGTAAAGCTTAACTTCATCTAGTAACACACCCTTGTCAATTAGCACCTGCAGAACAACATTTCCTTCATGCTTGATATTACCCATTATCACAGTGACTACATATGAACAAGAATATGCACCTACAAGAGCCCAGGAGCATCCTCCTCTAATGATGTTTGAACAGAATCCCTGAAATAGTATAATGCTAGAATGAACATTAGCTTATATAAAACAGACCGTATACAATTCATACAACAGAAGTATATAGTTGCTGTTTTCTTTCTTTTCTGTGGAAGCTTGGTACTTAA
This sequence comes from Vachellia pachyceras, assembly GCA_025593235.1. NCBI lineage: Eukaryota > Viridiplantae > Streptophyta > Magnoliopsida > Fabales > Fabaceae > Vachellia > Vachellia pachyceras. Next base: position 19,542 of record JANTPZ010097392.1, read on the forward strand.
AGATTATAGGTGGAAGGCCTAATGTCTTTCAAAGATGTATAGCTTGTAGAAGAATTTGTACAAAAACCGTCTCCTGAAATTACAAACTTTAGTCGATCATGTAAGCAAATATGTTCTACTAGATCATTGTCATATTTGTTTAGGCCCTCCTGTTCACTTTTTACATTTATGAACCTGAATGAAAAGTTACTTAACTCCATCAGCTTTGAGATTGTGGGGCTTGCTGCTATCACAAGGTTCATCCTTGACTTTAATGCATGTCAAAAAGGCTGAACTATTCTGACCATCTTTCAATGGAGGTAAAACACCCTTTTCCTCATATAGAGACCTTTGGAAGATATATTTAACTGACAAACCTCAAGAGGCTTGACACCTGAACATGAGTTCCACATGGTTTGCAACAACCAAATAACATAATTCTAATTATTAGGAAGTGATTTTACATCGCAAGAACCAGTCATAACTAACTTTTCTAATAAAGAAATGATCCAACAAATCAAAAGCAAAGGATAATAAATGACCTTAAGAACATGATTTGGCCTTGCTGCAACCTTCCTGCAAGTAGGGGGAAATCCATTTTCAACAGAAAAACAATCTTTATCTGGATTAATATTTGGTTTGCTTTGATCTGTCAAGGTGATTATCTTCTGATAAAATTAGGCTATTTCATTGCAATAAATTTGGCTACTTCGTTTGAAAGTATTAGGGAGCAAAATGGAACAACTTTTTGTTAATTCCAAAATAATAGGGGGAAGGAACAGCTTTTTGGTAGCAGTATGAACAGTAACTTGAAGAAACTTAAAGATGACAGATATATCATTAATCAACATT
>JANTPZ010097393.1:0-10514 GCA_025593235.1 Vachellia pachyceras
CTGTCGTTTGGTTCTTTCTACCTGAAACTATATACAGCAAACGGCACTACTCTGTTCATTATTCACACAAACACGCCATAATTAAAACCCTATTTCAATATCCCAGAGGACCCACAAACCCAAAAGAAATAAAAGCTTGAGAAATATGCCTTACCCACACTCGTCTTTCTCTCTTAACAAAACGTCTATATGTGTTGGTGCTGCTTACACTTGGCCACATCTTATTAGATTACTTATCCTTAAAGTGGGTTGCTTGCTTCAAACAGTTGTCTTGCAATAGCCATTTCAAATATATCATTTATAATTTATTGGTTGTGTCGGTAACTTTTTTCTCAGAGTGCTTATATATAAACTAGCTATGCCTTCCTCCCTTTTCCTCATGCACTGTTAATCAGTTATAATTTATATTTTGAACCTAACGAGTCTTTTTCAATATTCATAGCACTCTTGAGCTTGAGGACATAATTAACCTGACTCTCTAATGAGTCAGTGGAATACAACTCATTTAATTTTTTTGTACAGCCAATTGTTAATTAGTTTTAATTTACATTTCGAACCTGAATTTGCATGATTTGTAATCAATCAAGGTGAAGTTTTTGGTGAATCTCAGTGGATGTTCAAATCAATTCACAATGATAATGAAAACGGGTCCTTATAAGATAATTGTCACTGCTTATGAATCGAAAGTCAGGGTATTTATCTACATATGATCAAATATGAAATTTGGATGAGCTTATGATTCCTATGTCAAAGTATAATAAATGACATAATTCGAAATAAAATATCTTAAGCATAGATTATTCAAAAGATTATATGAATGTGAAAACTGTCCTTGAGAAAATTACCTGTATAATTCCAATCATGATCATATATATACGATCCAATTATATTGGATATTCGATATTGTTAAAAAAATTTGAAAATAGTTTCATGGTGAAAATACTAATCAATACATTAGTGTATATATATAATCAACTTATATATATATCTCACACACACACACTACACACTAGTTAATCTTATTTTAACCATAACATAGTAAAAATATTATTCTCATTTCTAATATTTTCAAGAACTTTATATCTAGAATATATAATCTATATGAATAGCGTGACATACTTCTAATAGCCAATAATTTAGATTCATAATCCGTGAAATGAATGGGGTTGGGGTCGTACAATTATGAAGAAAATTAATTGTCCACGTTCTAGGATAAGGAAGGTCATGGTTCTTATCAAGAGGTGATGAACTTGGGGCTCGATCGATTTCTGACAAGCAAGGTCCAATCAAAAGGACAAAGTGACCTCTAAACCCCCCCCCAAATGAAGTGCCAATCATAGAGATGATTTTTTTAGCTTCAAAAAGTAGCAGCTAGGGCTTTTGCTCCTTCACACAACAGCTTGAATGATCGACGAAGAAAGAAGAGAACCCATCCGCACGCATCCATTCAAAGAAACAGTGATAGATAGAACTCATTGATTGAATGCAAGAGAGGGAAGAGAGAGTAGTCGTAGCTTATTGAGTCTAATGTGTGTGTGTGTGTGTGTGAGAGAGAGAGAGAGAGAGGCCGTAAATTGCTTGACTTTTCTGTACTGCTTATCTGTGATCTGTGTGTGACGATGCATGAGGTCTTTTTCTAGCGTGACGAACATCTGAAACTGGCCAAAAATACCAGCCTAGCCCAGATAAAGATTGATGTTTTCTACACAATATTATTAATTCCTATTATTACTTCCAATGCCCGGTTAAACTATTTTCAGCCAAACACTTCGTGGGAGCTCTCCCAATGTTATTAGAGGTATTCCATTGCCAATCGATATTTGCCCTACCAAAACACATTTGATTTATTCATGATTCTATTAAAAGCCCTGAAACAAATCCTCCTTATTTTCCTTTAATTGAGCACATCTTGTGCCAACATTACAAATGATTAGTTTAGGAGTGAAAGAGGGCACATATCTTATGCAGATAGCAGTACTTTGTATATGGTCAAGTTTACTTTTGATCTCATTTTCAAAATGGGTTTGCTTTGGGAAAAAAAAAATTAACATGAAATAACTTGCATGAAATATATAGTCTTCTAATATTTGAATTTTGCAATTGACGTATCTCTCCCTTCAAACATCAAATATATACATATAATTCGTTTTTTATTTGTCCTAAAATTTAATTGGGGAGAGTTATAGGTATTTGGGTAATTTCTAAAAACCATGCTTTTTTCTGGGGAAAACCATGATTCTGGAGAGAAAACATGGTTTTGAAGGAAAAAAAACAACCTAAACGATCTCATTTTTTTCACAATCACTTTTTTTCTACTGAAACTATGGTTTTGGTAGTAGCCATATATCTAAACACTATTTTCTTCATAATCAATTCTTGTCAAGAAAACTATGATTTTGAGGTGGAAAATATGGTTTTTCATAAAGCTATTTTTATCAACCTTTTTAGAAACTATTTTTAAAATATATTCTCACTTTTATCATTTTTCCTCCGTAAATCATTCTATCCAAAAGGTAATCGAAACGTAGGATGAGATGGTTGAAGGAAGGGAGGAAGTTGAAAGGTAAGGAAGCATGTAGATAGGGAGGAGTAGGCATATAGGGAGGTTAGGAGGAAGTATTAAATGGGACACACGTGCAAGTGCAACAGCTTTCAACTAGGCTCATTGATTAGGTATCATACACAAATACGCCTCTTGCCTTTCAAGTTCCAATCAATGCCTATCACATTCATATTCTTAGGATCAATGCATGTGCACCATTACGAGAGATCCCCGGCTCTTGTACTTTTAATGTCCCCCACCTCACACAAATCAAAACATTTTAAAACCCTCCTCCCATTTCTTCACTTCTTTTTTCATAATGCCTCTTCATGCCTTTCTAAACTTTAATCATAACCCTCACCATGTGCAGTTCATTACGCACATTTGGATTAGCTTATTTTAAATAATTTTATGTTATCCAAATTGAACATGTTACACAAATGTGATCTCCTAAAATGCCCTTTCTAAATTGAACATGTTTGTTTGAATTAACATTGATAAAAGTAACTTCCATCCCAACTAACTTTGCCTTAATTCAAACTTGCAAAGTGAAGTTGCCTAAAAATCAATTAATGTAATGTAATCTATGTATGAATATAAAGGGAAAAAAGTCAATTCGATGTAAACTTTTTTTCATTGCTATATTGAAAAAAAATAGTTTCAAAAGGTTCAATTTTTTAAGAGAAAAAAACTTCAACTTTAAAGTAACTTTTATAGCAAATAAGGTATTCCCAAAAATACCAAACATCATTTTTTTAACAACTTTTTTCCATCCCAATCAACTTTTGAGACTTCCTGAATGCATCCCAAACAAGCCCTACACTATCTCTTCCAACAGTAACCCTTAAACCGTTAAACCCATCATATGACATGGGATTCGATCGAGTATAGGACTAACATCTTGCACTTAATTCCCCGTACCCATTAGTTTGAAACTCCTCCATAACTGCTGGACAAGACATTTCAACAATTCAAACACCTACATCACACTTGTTGAGCTCTGAATTACATAACCAACATTCAAACCAAAACTTGAATTGGATTTCTACACTTCCTCAAGTAATGTCATTTACAATCCATATTTGTAACAATAGTGACACATCCAATTAAATCTGCATCTGCAACTCAATTCTACCTTTCACATTTCTTGTGTTCTTTTTCACCACATTTTAGTTCTCTTTCAATATGCTACAGACAATTGATTTTACGGCTTCAAAGGATCATGGATAAATAATTGTCACAAAAGTGACGAATCACAAACCAGATTAATTAGAAACAGGCTTCATCCATGACAAGCAATACTCTGGTTTGGTACTTGTTTAGTCATACCGCCCACCTCCAATTCCACCTAATATTTTGACTATGTACAAATCAGAAAACACCCACCCGTTAGAACAGTTCAAAGAAGTACCATGTCTCCCAATTATCGTGAGGACTCGATCCAATCCATTTCATCACATGACTGCCCAGTCCAATCATTTAGGAAACAACTTGAGAGGAACAAGCCAAGTTCCTCTAATTCCACTATTCTAATCATAGCATTGGCTATATGTTGACATAACAGGTTAGGATTAGCTTTGAGGAGACGTCCAAACTACCAAATGATATAACTCAACCATATGTGCAGCTAGTGAAGGAAAGTTATGAATAGCAATTACATGTGATGTTCTAATTAAAAGGGGGGCTAACTGCTGAAATTATGCATACATCCATCATTTGTACAACTAAAACAAACTGTATATGAGAAATAACTTCTACGTTTTTTCAGATCCCAAACTTCCAATCACCAACGAGCTGTTAAATGAGTTGAGGGTGACATTCCCTGCAGCACAAAAAGAGGAACCTCATGTTTGTAGTCGGATTTCATACAATAGCTTCTAAGGCATGCCATGCTACAATTGTGCAGACAGAAGATACAAACACCAAAGCTTTCAGAAAATAGGTGACACAACTAGGAATCCCAAAGTACAAGCTTCTCCAAATCAGAGAATACATGCCTTTTAATTAGTGAAGTTATAATCAAACAAGACTACGATAAATTATTTACTTCAAAGTTTTCTCTGATGTCTAATGCTCTTTCAAGCTTGCAAGGAACTTTGATTAACGTAACTAGGAAGCTCAGACTTGATTAACGAAGTCAGCATCCACTGGCAGTAGATTGGACCCACATATAGGAAAATGAATTGTTAAATAAGCAACTAATACCTGAAGCAGAATTCGAGTGACAAGTTTGATATACAGCGTGTTTGACAGTTTCTGTGTGGCATTCAAGATGCTCATCAGAGGGGCCTGATCGAGGAAGATGATTTTCAGACCTTTGATTAGCAGTTTCTAAATGGTCAGCTGGTTGATTCACTTTCATAGTCAATCTTGTCGTTGATACAGGTATCCTTATCCTTTCAGAGTACAGCAAAGATGCTGAACTTATCACAAAAAAAAAAACAGTTTAATCTTCTAGAAGTCACAAAACAGGCACTGAGGAAATGAAGGGGGCTTTATTCAAAGAACGTAATAAGAAGAAATTCATATGGATATATCATCAACAAAAATGGTTTTAGAGCAATATAATCAATTGGCTGTAACAATGACATCCCTCAAAAAACTTTTGTATCTGTAACTATCTATATATAAAGTGTACCTACATCTCTGACAAGACAATGTTTTATAACTCTCCAAGGAACAACACAGCTTCAGAAGTAACAAAATATTTCATATGAATGTGAAGACTGCTTCCCATACCGCTTAAGGGACAAAATGAGCAGAGCAAATGAACATAGAAGGATTTCCCAAATAACTTTAGCATCTTGTCACAGAGCAGCCAAATATCCCTTACACAGGTAACCTTAAAATGACAAATTAAAAGAAAAAAAGACTAAAACATAATTCTGGGTGCTGAGAAAATGCAATTGTAGTATCTTTCCCCATCTTCACAACAATTACAAAACCAATGGTAAAAGAATTCAGCTAGATGATTATTCTCTACATTTCTAACTAAACTGATTGGTAGATTAAAAATATTGTTGACGCACTATCTTTTTTTAACTTTAACTGAGATCTACTAAAGAAAATGGTATATGCAAGCATTATTGGACCATCATGAGGGCATAATGGCTTTTGTATGTTCACCAAGACACTAAAGATCTTGACAGAGTTGTGATAATTATATTTCACCCATTTAAATTGATATGATTCTGATATAAAACTAATATATGTAATAGATATGCAGTCCCTTTTCACATTTATCTTCAGGAAAAAATTGGATTTCGATGTCCATTTAGAGCTCATTTGGCACCACAGTAGAGAATAGCTTTTACGGAGTTCAAGATAAAATATAGGTTTTAGAGAATAAATTTTGAGAGAATAGTTTTTACGGATTCTAAGGCAAAACATAAATTTTGAAAAGGTAATCGTGTTTGAGAAGTTATGGTGAAAATATCTTTTACAGATTTCAAAACAAAAGGTAGGTAGAAAAGAGAAAATTAATTAGGAGAGAGAGTGTGATTTGATAAGAAAATAGTTTTTTTTAAATCTAGTTGTCAAAACACCAAAATAACTTTCAAAATGTAAGTACTTAGATAAAACCTAGTTTTCCCAACGTGATGCCAATCGAGCCCTTAATCCTTATAAGGATAGGTTCTCCTATATGTATAAATAGCAAGGAAACGGCTATTAGCAGAAAGAAGCAAGTTACAGGGCATTGATTACCAAGGCCTAAAATCCGTCTTTTGAACATTTTCCTTAATTATTTTCTACCTGTAGTTGAAACGTCAAATCAGCTCTTCTGAATTTCTGATCTTTTCTGATTTTATGGCATTTCAAATAGTCCCGGGAAAGAATTGTGAGACAGAATACTTTGACATTGCTGTGATCTTTTACTTCAAAAAAAGGAGAGCAAACAAAAAAATATGGAAGAAACTAAGAAGAGACTGAGTGGAACCAACCAGCCCAAGCGCTATTCAGACAAATAATTCAAGAAGCAGTTACCAAGAAAAGCCACAGTAATAAGTAAACTAAGAACTAGGTGGCCTATGTTCACGAAGCTGACATTAAGGTAGTAGTAACTTCATAATTCCATGCGCGCGCGGGGAAGAAGAAGCGTACCTTGAAGTGGAGGAGGAGGAGGAGCAACTATAGGAGCATACATATAAAAATCAGATTTCATATAATCACCAAGCTGCTCCAGAAACAGCTTGTTTTCTGTAATGGGCCTTTTAAATTCTACCACTGTCTCATTAAAAAAAAGTTATATTAAACCAAAACCCAACCAAAAAGAAGGAGAAAGAACAACTTTTGTGGAATAAACTGACCTCTAGTTGGAGAAGAAAGAGGATAAGGCGAGCGGAAATCAGCGGGCACAGTAGAGAGCAAAGGAGCATACAAGAAAGTATCGGATTTGAGATAATCGACAACCTTTTTCACCAAATGCTTCTTCCCATTCTTGAAACCTTTCGTCTTCTGAACTCGCAGGCGTGATCTGTTCTCCATTTCTCACCTTCCCTCGACATGAAACTCAAAATGCGAGGATATGGCTTGTTCTGGAGGGAAAAATGAAATTCCCCAGTTTGGCGGTTACAGAGAGGTTCCAGAAGGGCACACGTGTCGTCTTCTGAAGCATCCACTGTCACGTGTCAATTTGCTTTATGGGTCAGACCTCGTACGGGCCTTACAAGAGGCCCGACTATGAGCCCAATATGCTTCGACCCAAAAATGTAGCCTTTGTACTTCATAGCCCAATATTTCTTTAAAGGGATCATTTGATCCACCATATGTGGGCAAAAAAAAAAAGATCCACCATATGAAAATTCCTGGGCCCACCGAAACTTCTGGAATGCAGGCAGAGGGTCATCTTCCATTCTTTCTTTGGTAGAGATGAAACTCACGAAGATATGAGCTGATTAATAATGACTGCGACGTTAGATTCTGAATCTGACACTGAAGGGCTTACACTTATAAAATGATTTTTCTAAAAAGATTGGAAGCTTAATTGTAAATTATCTAAAACCTGATTTGTAAATTAGTGTTTTATTTGAGTTATAAAATCCAAAAGCTTAATTAGTGATCATGGACAGTAAATCAGGGACACTTGGTTTTTTTTTTTTGGTATTTGAACTTAGGAAAAATTAAAATTATCATGTCCTTCTGGTCAATACAATTTTTAAAAAGAGATTTCTCATCAATTTTGCCATTATGATGCTTACAACTGGGTTTTTATTGTCAATAGTCACTATGTCCCCTGCTATGTAGCGGCATTTTGGTAAATGGCTTTTTTTTAAAAAAAATATAAGCAGTAAGAACCAGAACCCAGGTCCTTCAATCCCATGTTTAGAATTTAAGGTATTTAAAGCTCATTATTTGTCATTCTCAGATCTAGACTTCTTCATTCTCGTGTGTGGTGTGTGTGTGTGTGGCTTAAGGAGAAAGTAAAAATTAACAAGTCGTCCCTTGGGCTTCTGATTTTGTATCTTTCAGTACATTACTTGTTCTCCTTGAAGTAGTGTTGATTACTGGTTTAATAAGTATGAAGCTGGATCGAAAGAAGAAGCAACAGAACTCAGCGAAATTTCACTTCATGATACATATAATAGGGCTTGTTTGGGGAGTCCGTTGGGAGAACGACTGTTGGGAAAAATGACTTTTGGTAGAATGAAAAAATTTTATGTTTGGATAATCCGTTGGTAAAAATGCAGTTACGTTTGGATAAGCCGTTGGGCAAAATGATTTTTTTGTAAAAACCCTCTCTCTCCTCTCTCCTCTCTCCTCTCTCCCTCCTCTTTTTCTTGCGGATGCCCGCCTGTGCTCTTGGTCCGACATTACCTGCGACCTCACCAACACCTCCGTCACTGAGCTTGACCCCACTCTCTCTCCTCCCTCTGCCACCCTTCTCATTTCTCCCAAAGGGGCAACGATGGGCTCGCCATTTTCGTCGAGCTCCAGGAGAGAGAACGAGGAGGACGATGCAGATGTCTCTGAAGCTGTGCCACGGTCTGTCTCAATGCTCCACACAGGTGACGCCTTCGCTCCAGCCTCCAGCTCCTCTCTCATCGCCTTCTGCTCACACCAGCACAGCGCTGTAGACACTCACCTCACATTTGACGCCTCCAGCTGCAGCACAGTCCACGCACCACAGACTCCGTAGTCGACCTCAGCTTTTCTACTCGTAGGTTTCCCGATGCTCAGCAATAACAAAGATCTTCATGGCGCCACTGAGCTTCGTGATTCCATAGCCTCGCCAACATGCAGCACAATCAGGTCTAGAGAGCTGCTTCGCCAACCCCTCTTCCTCCATCACTCTGTCCGTCGCTGTTCCAAGTTTTGCTCGGCCGTTCTGCTGTCACTCCACGTAGCCGACAGACATGCCGACAATGACACAACATCTCACCTTCAGCTTCAGAGAGACATAAGGTCGAGAGATTCCTGCACGCGTACAGGAACAGTAATGGGGAATCGTCTGCACGCGTATGTCGCACAAAATGCCATTGCCTCATACCTCCGTTCTGCAATGGGCTAACCAAACAAGAACTCATTTTGGGTGAAGACCCAAAATGGCTTTTTCATGGCTAACGGGTTAACCAAACAGGCCCATAAACACTTATAATATCACATCACCAACAATGACAGTATAAAAAAGAAAGAAACAAAACATTATAATAAAATTGAAACTACCTCTTAATTAATTATGACCCTCCAAAACAGAAAAGAGAGCCATATGCACATTAATTAAAATGTTGCTTCAAAGTTAAATAACCTCTCCATCATCTTATGATGGTGGGTGGGTGAGAGAGAGAGAGAGAGAGAGAGAGAGATCAAATTTTGATGAGAGGAGGGTTTGAGGAGACAGGTCTTAGACCGTGTTTGAGTGCTGCTTTCCACACAACATCAATCCTCTCAACGTCTATGGCTCCAACTTCATGATGACTCCATCGTTCAAGACTATGAACCATTCCTCCCGCATGGCACGCATGTACCACTCCCCTCTCCAAAGTATACTGCAATCAATCAACCAATAGAGACATTTAAAAAAAATTATAAATTTATAAAACACTATCTAAGGTTAAAACACCCCACTTGTTTCAATTGATTCCTATACTTAGGACCTGAGGGAATATCAGATATAGTAATATACACCAGTCAATGGATTAACCCATGTTCTAGTTTATTTTTAGAAAAAGTTACATGTAGGTGGCTGTTGATACATGACAAGCCTTTTTGGTGGGCTAAGTTTATGTGGGAGTTAAATAATTGATAGGTAGGGCACATTGCTTACCTCGCAATAGCCAAGACCTTCCACATCATCAGGCACTCTCATGGCGGCTAGATCGCCATAAGTGCAGTCTCTTCTGAAGTGTAATATAGGAGGAACAACGAACTGATGAAAGTGTGTTCCACTTGGTGCCCAGCTTTGCTCTCTCGGCGTTATCCACTTCCCAACAATCCATGTCTGCAATTTTACGTACATTAATGAAATAAATTTGTCAGTCACCAAATGGTAGTATATTATACTACTAATTCTGAGAAAGTTAAACTAATGAAAAGTTCACCTCAGCAACCAAAACTATATATTATAGTTAATAATACCTTGCAGTGTTGTGCTGCTTGGTATTTTGTGACCTGAACAAGATAGTTTTGGTGTTCTCGAGAGGCTTCCCTTTGAATGCTCTTGAAACGATCCGTTGAGAAAGTCAACATCTGCAACCACAATTATGTGAGTTCAAATATTTTATTTATGGCCACAGGCCACGTCTCTCTATTTCGAAAGAACAAGACAAAACGAACCCACTCGCAAGTGAATGGCTTCAAGATGGAAGTGTATTTATTATTATGATTGAGCACATGTGTATGCACCACGTATGAACTGATGTTAGCTGTACACAGAAACATGGGCTCCCCCGTATGGACCCTCATGAGGTAGGGTTGGCCATCTTATCATCATCATCATGATTCATATCTCACATATATTATTATTATTATTATT
>JANTPZ010097395.1:0-12021 GCA_025593235.1 Vachellia pachyceras
TTTTTTCGTACTTTCTATCCGTGGGTTTTAACTTGACTTTTGACTACTGGTTTAGCCTCTTTTATCTAATGACCATATTGCCCTTGGTCTTTATATTTAATGACATTTATGTCCCTGGCTTACATTCTTGGTAATCTCAAAGCCTTAGGACTAAATTGACCAGGGTCTTTTTGGTCCACCGACATCTTTTCTTTTTGTACTTTTATTTCTGGGCCTTGTCTTATCTTCTAACTAACGATTTGGCCTCTATGTCGGTTTACAGGAAAGGGTGGATATTACATCAAGCAAATCTAATCTTCTGCCAGTGAAGAGAAGAACTCACATTTTTTTGCGAATGTCAACCTGTTTGGCTTTCCGTTCATATTCTTGTTTGATTTTTCTCTTCTCAACTTCAAGTAATTAAAGTTTCTCGATGTTGAATTCCTACAACATCGTGATTGGAATATCAAGTTAGGTTCTCCACTACTCTGTGTGTGTGTGAATTTTGAATAAATATATGTAGACTCACACACCTCTTCGGCAGCGACAGAGATCTCGTTAGCTTTCTCCTCATCCTCTTTGCGGATGAATTTGATCATCTGCTGGATCAGCTTGGACACATCTGCGTCATAACTATAGCACGGCGAAAGAAGGGGTGTCAATAAAATGGCGCGGGATTTGAGCATGAATAGAGAGTGAGAGATGAATGTGAGAGCTGAGAGAGTGAGGAAGAGTTGAATGAGGGTTGTCTCTTAAAAGAAGGAGATTTTTGTGCAGAGTGAAACCATTTCAAATTTTGTGGCGGGAGGGCTTTTTAGGCACCCTATATCTAAGATAGGGTGTAAAAGGGTGCCTTTAGGCGCCCTATATCAGGATAGGGTGCCTAAACTCACCCTTTGGCACCCTATCTCATTATAGGGTGACTAAAGTCACACTTTAGGCACCCTATCCTAATATAGGGCGACTAAAGGAACCATTTTACACCCTATCTTAGATATAGGGTGCCTAAAGCGACCGCCTTCATTTTTTACTCCATTTTTTAAAAAAGGATGCAAATTTCAGTAGTAAAAACTATACTCTGTAGTAGTGTACATCATATATTAAGAAGCTAGAAACATGTAAGTGTTGGGATTAGAACGTACACACAGCGGAAAAAACGATTACAAATTAAAAGTTTCTAATCCCACGTATGGATCTGCCAAAGGCGTTTAGACCAAGAAGATAGTGTAATACCTTTTTCGGTTTTTGAATTTACAGCTTCCCTTGCATTTGGATATCTTTCAGTTCCCAACGCCCATGACCTTCTCAAGCTTTTCCACGTTCTTGAACACAATCTCAAGGAGCCTATGCTTCAAATCGTCTCCCTCTACTGGTATCCACACAAACAGTTCCTAGCAATAGTAGCATGCTAGTGCTTTTTACGTTTCACTCACTCTCTCTAGGATTTCTTTGGCTCACAACCAAATTTGAATTTTATATCTATATTGCTCATGAGTCCTCATATTTATAGAACTCATTGAGTGCATCATAATTCATGATTAATCTTTTATTAATATTGAAAATCCGAATTGATAAAAATATAAAGATATTCAAGAGTAATCTTTATTAATCTTCAAATTTGAATTTTAAAAAAGGATATTCAAGATTAATCTTTGTTAATCTTGAAATTCGAAATTCAAAAGATATTCAAGATTAATCTTGAAATTCAAAACATGAAATTCAAATTTTGCAATTTTAATTTGGATTAATCTAATTTGATTAAATCATATCCACATAATTAATTCAAATAATGAGCCAACGATTTAATTTATCTTTATAAATTAAATTTGAATATCAATGTTAGTTATTTAATTCATTAAATAAATTAAATATTGAAACTAACATATAATATTGTTGTTATTTCGAATATATATAATTCGAATAAACCCTAGAATTAAAGCTTATGTTGGGTTGTTTTTGCATACGACCTGTAAGCCCAAATGAAGTTGGTAGTGGGCTAAATTTAGTACTAGCTCACAAGTTGCAAGTAGCCTCTAGCAAGACGTTGCGACTACCCAAATCACATGAGAATCGTTAACACGACACAACCTTTCATGCAACCACATCACATCCCTTTTATCACATGATATCTCGGTCAAGGATGAGGCATGGATGACATCATCCTCATATTCCTGACTATCATTTTCTCGATCCCTGTGTAGTCTGATCTCAAAAATGAAAACTTATTTTTGTTACAGTATGGACATACATTTATCAGACTCACTCATAGAGGGGCCCAGTAATATCTCTCAATTAATGTGAGGAAGAAATTCCATCTTGACCATTCACATTCCTCTACATGAAAGATCCCTAAGCCCGATTATAGCCTTTATCATCACCCGGTCAATGGTGACTTTTGACTAAGTCAAAACTTAAAGACTCCCACATAGGAATCCATGATGATCTCAGGTTAAAGGGCATTGTGGAGTGATTACATATGAGATAAGCTAATACCTTGATCCATACAGTTTTCTCATAGTAGGTCAGTCCAGCACCTTGTAACCTTACAAGTGTCCATGATTTTGATTCGTATCTCCATACCTTATCAAAGTCATACTGGTCTTATTTCATCTTTGCTCCCACATAGATAACCGACTAGTAACATTTAAGACAATTTTCATAATTTGCCCATGGATGCAATTATCATAACAAACATGTAAAAGTTGTGATAATTAAATAGAGAAAATACATTACAATAAACAATGTCTAAGGTACAATGATTGGCCTAGAGGGCACAATTTTCAACATCCTCCCACTTGCATTAGGTACAATCATTAATATGCCTAATTGCCATTGTCCTAACATGACCCTCATGTTTCGCTTATGCAATAGGTTTGGTAAGAGGATAAGCAACATTGTTTTCTCCAGGTACTTTGCATATTTTGATATCACCTCTATCATTAATTTCTCTGATAAGGTGAAATCGCCTGAGTATATGGTTGGTCCTTTGGTGTGACATGGGCTTCTTTGCCTGTGCAATAGCACCACTATTGTCACAGAACAAATCTATTATATTTGAGATGGTAGGTACCATCCCTAGTTTAGTAATGAACTTTCTGATCTAAACGGCTTCTTTAGCTGCATCTTATGATGCTATATACTTGGCTTATATTGCAGAATCAGCTACAGTGCTCTACTTATATCCTGACTGTGATCTAAGATCATCACGGTAAGTTGGAAACTAGCATCTATGTAACCAGTTACATAGAGTTCATCATCCAAACCACCATATACTAAGAACAAATCCTTAGTCCTTCTTAAGTACTTAAGGATATTCTTGACAGCAGTCCAATGACCATCACCGAGATCTTGTTGGTATCTGCTAGACATACTTAAGGCAAATAAGACATTCGGTCGAGTACATAACATGGCATACATGATGGATCCAATAGCTGAGGTATATGGAATAGTTGATGTCAAATAATGCATGAGAAGAGGTAAGAGAACAAGATTATGCCATTACTTTCTATAAAGATAGATCCAATAGGCTTATAAGCTTAAGTCAAAGTACATATATAGACAAAATACTGCATAGGTTCAATATGCAAGATTCAAAAGGGGCTACATACCTATGTCTCATGGCATCCTTCTCTCCAAGGGTCTGTGTCCTAAAACATCATATCAAAAAGATGTCTTACCTTAGCATGTAATGGCATAATCTTGTTCTCTTACATATTCTCATGCATTATTTGACATCAAAACACCATTTTCTATTCAAATATAAAATTAGATAGCACCCCCAAGGTTTTGAGAATCCAA
Organism: Vachellia pachyceras; assembly: GCA_025593235.1. Classification (NCBI taxonomy): domain Eukaryota; kingdom Viridiplantae; phylum Streptophyta; class Magnoliopsida; order Fabales; family Fabaceae; genus Vachellia; species Vachellia pachyceras. The sequence continues at coordinate 3,778 of JANTPZ010097395.1, forward strand.
AATTTCATACAAACATCAAACTAACACAAACCATACACCAATCAACTCCTTAACTTGCATAGAGTTGTTTGGTAGCAATTATTTGAGCTAAATCCCTCTCTTTCTCATTTTCTCTCTCAAGAACCCTAACTTTTCAACCACCATAATCAGCCATAATCTCAAAAACCACACCATTAGAAGTGAAGAGGAGGTTCCAAGGATCTAGAATATGTAAAAGTTGTCCTGAAAGCTTACCTTGAAGATTTTCTTCTCTTCTTCCTCCTTCACAAAGTGACGCCTTCTCTTCTCTTTTTTGGGTTTTTGGCTGACCAAAATGGCTAGGAAGGAGGTGGAAGATGACTTAATAAAGAAATAAAAATCATCTAAGGGTTGTGATGGTTTCTTGCAAAGTTAGTTTGATCCAAAGACTATCATTCTTCCCACACATTTGACACCTTTTTGACACATCTTCAGCATTTGTGGGCTGGAATTTTGTGAAGAAAAATCAGATTTTGTGAGCCAACACAAAAAATGACATGTGTCCTTGATCCAGTACAACTTAATTAACTTTATCCTGATAAATTCTACCACTTGTTTGAGACATTTATTCCTCTCTTTTAGTCTTCAATTATGACCATTATAAACAGCGCAAAACATTTATAACATGCTTGTCTTTGAAAATTTTATGCTTCTATAAAGTTACTTTACGCTATCGCAACACCAATAAAGTAACTTACCAATAAGTAACTGAATCTAAGGGCATAAAATATTCTTAAAATTCTTACTGATATTCTTACACTTTTTCTTTCCTCAAATTGATTCCCATAATGTCTTCAATTAATTTTTAAAGAAAACCCTAATTTTAGGGCTTCTCCGGGTCTTTTCCTTCCAATCTGATAAATCGCTTTTCTTGTATTCTGGACAACAATTTTATAAAATACCAAAAATTCCAAACAATTTTTCCTTGCTTTGAAATCAGTTGTTTGAGGCCTCCTGATACTTCAGATAATTATTTTTGGCTAACTATTTAATAAAAATGACAAAAATTAAATGACCTTTAAAATTCTCTTAACAAAATTAGGTCGATTTAATTACACCGGGCCTTACATGCTGATCCATGACTTTTTCTCTAAATTTTGGGTCTCTATGAATTTTTTTGCTATTTTTGGCCAAACATTGACCAAGTTGATTTTTAACTTTGGTCAAATGACCAAAATGCCCTTATACTTTCCCTTAATTACCATAATGCCCTTACCTTTAAACTTTCATTTCCACCTTTATTTTTGCCTTTATTTTTAATGACATTTGGGTCCTTCTTATAAGATTACCCATCATGTCATTTCTCCAGACCAAGCATGTCAACTGTGAAAATGGAATTCGATATCTTAGAGCTAGGCTGACTATAATCTTTCCAGTCCATTAACTTCCTCTTTTTCTATACTACATATCTCTAGACCTTAACTCGGCCTATGACTACCAGTTTGGCCTTTAATTCAAATGGCAGTAAAACATGGATATCACATTGTAGTCTCATACCTCTTTTCCCTTGCATGTTGCTGGAACATTTCCTTGAGAAAAACAATCATCTCATAAGCCTCCATATATTCTAGATCTTTTTGGATCTCTGGAATCATTGTGGCTAGCATGAGGCATCCTACATCCATAGAGCATCCTTATGTTTTGAGTAAGCATCTCTCTGAGCTTTGGGAGTATTGGCTGCAGGCTCATCAAGAATGGGTTGATCAAGAACATAAACCTTTCTTTCATGCTTGAGAACAATTCTCAAGTTTTCGAACCAGTCAAGAAAGTTCATCCCATTGAGTTTGTCCTTCTTAAGGACCAACCAGAGTGATAGTGTAGCAGCATTACTAGTCGACATTATTCTACAAATTCAAAAATACGCAAAGCATATCAGTAATCTTCCACTAGATTAATAACCCTCAATATAATTAGTGGTCTAAGACCCATACTTCACTTAAATTTAACTCTGTTTTGGCAAGACATTAAATCTAAGTTATTTAGGTAGGTAACCCTTGACCAATCACATCATTTGTAACTCTTAGGTTTTATGGGATTCGATTATCATTTGACCTGACATATTTAATTCCATCTAATGCCTTGAGATCCAAAACTATTTTGATAATCTCAATTAAGTCAAGACAATAATGAATTGTGTGAATAGCACCATTACTCACAATTGCCTTACCAAGATAACTCAAATGCATCCACTTTGGTGGAACTACAACTGAGCAATCGAGGTTTTAACAATTATTCCTTAATTAACGGCATTACGACTTATGATTCATTTGAAGGATTTAGTGAGTTAATCATATTAATATAATACAGGTTGTTATTGTATCTCATACAATAGCATATTTACTGACTGCAAACTAGCATGCAATGATATAATCAAAAGTATATAATAAACGTGAGACAATATGGCTTGCCTAACCTAAAATCCTCCCAAGCTAATGAGAGGAATTCTACGAAAAATAAAAGAATACATTGAGAGAATCCTCATTTGAACATATGAGGGGAGTGAGATGAGAAAATAAAGTACATCAAGAATCTTTATAGGAAGTCATAACACGCACACTGTATTTGAATTTTACAACCCATTGTAAAACTAAAGCCATGGTGTTCACCATACTCATTTAATCATTCAAAGAAAAATAATAATAGGCAACAATTTATACAATACAAATAATTCTTATTGTGTTCATATTATATCGCGCTACGCAGAGTTAGCCACGGCGGTCCTGCTATGCAGCAATACATTGCCCATATAAACTCATAATCAATACGTCATATATATTCCAAATTCACACCATATACATCATTTCTATCTGAACCATTCAGAAATGCATTCAACATACATATATTAAATACATATATCCCGATGAACTCCACGTACAGATTCAAAACGCATATGCATCACATGTATATACATAAAAACACATGTGATCAAGAACTTAGATTATCCATGCTTTGACATATTCAAAACGTATCCATATACATCAGACTTCAAGAATACAAATATGAAGAACACATATCATATATCATGCTCCGATTCAAAACATATATATGAATTCAAGAACACATCAAGAAAGCATACATCTCATGCCAATCACATAAACTCAATCTAAACGTACAATTGACACGGCTCTGATACCACTATTGGGATTAGAATGTACATGCAGCAGAAGAAACGATTACAGATTAAAAATTTCTAATCCCATGTTTAAATCGAGGAGATAGTGTAATACCTTTTTCGATTCTTGAATTTACAGCTTCCTTTGTGTTCAGATATCTTACAGTTCCCAATGTGTTAGCGCAAGATTAGACAAAGACAGTGTCGTTGGTAAACCTTGAAAATTTGCCAAGAATTAAATAAAACAATGTCATCGAGTGAGTAGAGAGAGATGGTGAACACAACAGATTTATCCTGATTCGGTCCTCTTGACCTACGTCCAGTCCTCAAAGTACCTTGAGATTTCTCAATTTACTATCTGCAACAATAGAAGGCTCTGTAAGCCTTTACAATGGGAAATCACTCCCCCTTACACTTTTCACTAGAATAGAGTATCACACACTCTGTTTTCTAATTCAAACTTAGCCTAACAGACTCAAGGTCCCAACCTTGAGTTTCTCACAAATTTACAATTGAGAAATGCTATAATAACTCTCTTGAAAGAGTAGATATGTAATCACTGAAGTACAAGAAGTGTAATGAATGATTCACAGAGAATAATTTTGAATGTAATGAATGTTGGATGTTGTTCAGTATCCATCCTTATCTCTGTATTGGGTGCTTGGGTTTTTATAGTTGAGGAGTAATAAAGTAGCTGTTGGACTTTCATTAATAGCCGTTACTCTCATCACCAACTATTCTACTCTTACCATTAATGAAGTAATTAATGCAGCTTGAATGAACGACGATGATGATGATAGACGAATGTTAATGCTCTTTGTCTATGAGAGATTATGTCTACTTTATTCCTCATCTCATAAGTCAAAGTTTCTGCATTTATGATAGCAATTAGAATTCAAAAAGGTTTAGCATAAATAAAGAAATATTTTGTGAAGCGTCGGCATAGCTATCAGGAAGAGAGAGAATAGTGCTGAAACACACCATTCTAATGCTTGAGCATTGCAATGTATATTTCAAAGAAAAACTCAATGCTGTAACTTAATGATGGAGCATAGATTGAAAGTGTTTGAAAAATGATCATAGTGCTTGAGTACTGAGGTACAATGCTTGCAATAAAAATAATGCTTTTAGTTGGTACTCGAGCATGAAAAGTATTCTGACGGCAAACCATGTTAGTACTTGAGCATTGAAACTTAGTGCTTGAGTACTGGTAATGCTTTGCAGGAATTGGAGAAGTCACAAATGCAAATGGAGCTCTAGTCAAAGATGTGTATCATGTGGAAGGACTTTGTCACAATCTTCTCAGTGTGAGTCAAAGTGCTGACAAAGATAATTGGGTAATCTTTGACTTTCAGGAATGCTTCATCATCAGCAAAAAGGACCTCTTTATTGACAATGACAAATTAAACATACAACTTCAAGCTCCCAGGGATGGTAATTTCTATACCATTGATTTAGAAAAGAATTTACAAACTCCTGCTTAATTAGTCAAGCTGATAAAACTCAATTGTGGCATAAAAGTTTGGCACACGTAAACATGTATCAACTTGACAAATTAATCAGAAATGAATTAGTTCAAGGGCTTCCTAAACTAAAGTTTAAAAATGATTTTGTCTGTGATGCCTGTCAAATGGGTAAACAAACAAAATCTTCATTTAAATCAAAAACAAAAATTTCTTCAAAAATGCCTCTTGAACTGCTTCATATGGATTTGATGGGTCCAATAAGAGTAAAGAGTCTTGGAGGAAATCTTTACACCTTAGTCATTGTAGATGATTACTCCAGATTCACATGGACCATATTTTTGACTTCAAAGAATGAAACATTTGAATCATTCACTATTTTCGTTAAAAAGGTCCAAAATGAGAAAGGTATGTCTATTATTTCTATTAGAACATATCATGGAGGAGAATTTTAAAATTTCTATCTTCTGTGAAAATGAAGGGATTAATCACAACTTCTCAGCACCAAGAACTCCTAGCAAAATGGAGTGGTTGAGAGGAAGAATAGAGTGCTGGCAGACATGGCTCGAGCAATGATGACAGAGAAGCAGATGTCACAAGTCTTTTGGGCAGATGCTCTGAACACATCATGCTACATCTTAAATAGAGCATACATAAGGCCATCACTTGGAAAAACACCTTATGAGCTATTCAAAGGAAGAAAGCCAAATCTGTCTCATCTTCATGTCTTTGGCAGTAAATGCTTCATACACAATAATTGTAAGGATAATCTTGGTAAGTTTGATCCTAAGTCATATGAAGGTTTATTTTTTGGATATTCAAATAGAAGTAAAGCATATAGAGTTTTCAACAAACACACTTGTGTAGTAGAAGAATCAGTGCATGTGGTATTTGTTGAAACTAATCCTCTTACAAAATCTGATGTTGATGAAGAAATTATAATTTCAAAAGGTTTTGAAAAATTAAAGAAGGATCATTCAAATGATTGTCAACCTTCCCAAGATTTTGAAAATGAACAATCAGATGAACATCCTCAATCTCCTCAACCAAGAGCTTGGAAGTACATCCGCAATCACCCTATCAATCAAGTGATTGGAGAGGTGAATGAAGGTGTACAAACAAGAAAAATGTTTATTAATGAGGCTTATTTTTCAGCTTTTATTTCAAAAATAGAGCCAAAGAATGTTGAGGAAGCTTTGTCTGACAATGATTGGATAATTGCTATGGAAGAAGAATTAAACCAATTTGAAAGAAATCAAGTTTGGGACTTAGTACCTAGGCCAAATAATCATCTAGTCATTGGTTCAAAATGGGTATTTAGGAACAAGCTTGATGAATCTGGAATCATTGTCAGAAACAAAGCAAGATTGGTTGCAAAAGGATATAATCAAGAAGAAGGCATTGATTATGAAGAAACGTATAAGATTAGAGGCTATATGTATCTTGTTTGCCTTTGCCTGCATTATGGATTTCAAACTTCTTCAAATGGGTGTGAAGAGTGCTTTCTTGAATGGGTTCATAACGGAAGAAGTTTATGTGGAACAACCTCTTGGTTTTGAAGATGTTTCCAAACCAAATCATGTTTTTAAATTGAAGAAAGCTCTTTATGGTTTAAAACAAGCTCCTAGAGCCTGGTATGAAAGACTAAGTAATTTCTTAATCAAGAAAGAGTTTGTTAGAGGAAAAGTGGATACAACTCTGTTTATTAAACATTCAAAATCAGATTTATTAGTTGTACATATTTATGTGGATGACATTATTTTTGGAGCAACTAACGATGATCTTTATCAAGAGTTTGCTAAGATGATGCAGGGAGAATTTGAGATGTCCATGATGGGAGAATTAAAATTCTTCCTTGGACTTCAAATCAAACAAAAGAAGGATGGCATCTTTATCAATCACGCCAAATATCTCAAAGAGCTGTTGTGGAAATTTGGAATGGATAATGCAAAAGTGCTGACACACCTATGAGTTCAAATGCACTCCATGATGCAGATGTAAATGGTGTTAATACTTGTTTTGATGATAACGAAGTGTTACATGGCATGATTTGGAAATGGTTTTGAAATTTTTGAAAATGAGTTTTACAGTTCAAAAACTCGAGTTTGATGATCCACAACTCAAGTTCTGTGCCTGTGTTTTGAAAACTTTCAGGTATAACTTGAGTTTCCAACTTCAAGTTGTGATGACTCGAGTTACACCCTTTGTAGAACTCGAGTTACATGCCTTAAGTCCTCTGTCCAAGGAACTTCATGTGCAAAAACTCGAGTTTGGAGGATGAGCAACTCGAGTCACTTAGAACTTTTATCAACAACTCGAGTTTTCAGCTTCAAGTTGTAATGACTTGAGTCACAGTCTTCTTAGAACTCGAGTTACATGCCTAAAAATCTGTTTTTAAGAAAACTCTTGAAGTAAAACTCGAGTTTGGGGTGTCAACAACTCGAGTTACTCAGAACTTTCAACAGTAACTCGAGTTCCCTGCTTCAAGTTGTGACAACTCGAGTTCCAGGTATCCAGAACCCGAGTTTCACACTCTTGAACCTCTGAGGAAGATTTTGCTTCACTGAAACTCAAGTTCCAAAAACATATAACTCGAGTTCCACAACTGATTTTACAATAAAACTTCCAACATAAACTCGAGTTATAGCATTAAAGTTTTAATGACTCGAGTTACTCTCTTTTCAAAACTCAAGGTTCACAACATAATTTCTTAACTTGCATTGTGAACTCGAGTTTCCAAATTAAAGTTTTCTTAACTCGAGTCAGGAACTTTGAAAACTTCAAGTTTTATCACATAACATTTCAAATAGCTATAAATCTATGAGATAGAACTCGAGTCATGTTTTCCTTTAACTCGAGTTATAACTTTATCTGACAAACAATGTCTGACACGGAGCTTCACTTTTACCAAATCCTTCCTTATTCTTGTCAAAGACTTTTAAAACCTACCTGCCACCATAAATGCACATTCACTAACCTATGAAACAGGAAAAGTCTCACCTGCTGAAGATCTCCAACAACGAGAAGCAATCAGAATTTTTATAGTTTTCGCCGATGTCAAAGGAATACATTTATTGCCGCATTCAATGCTCACACCAACCAGAGACAACGGCTACTCAATCTGAGTAACGGACATTTGGCCTTCTCTAACGGACAACTTAAAAGACTTCATCTATAATAGAGAAGCATTGAAGACGGAAAGAGAATCCGATCAACAGCGCTGCTATTCATACGCTTTCTGTCTCTTGCCTTCTGTAAACATTCAATATTATTCTGCGAGCTTCAGTGTTTAGCCTATCTACTCTTTTGAGAGTTTAAACTTGTGACTCATTCTTATATACATTGAGAAACTCAAAGTTGGGGCTTTGAGTTTATTGGGATGTGAGATTGTTGAAAAACAGAGAGTGAAGGTCTCTGTTATCTTGCAAATAGTAAGGGGCAGTATGACTCCTTAATTGTAAAGGCTTGTGAAGCCTGATTGTTTGCATTTAGTGGATTGCAAATTTCAGAGGAGCTTTGAGGACTGGACGTAGGAAAGAGAGGATCAAACCAAGATAAATCATCGTGTCCATTATTTCTCTGAACTCTCGGTGACTTCATTTTAATTTCTGTGATTTACGTTTTAATTTTTAATTGTGACCAATTCACCCC
>JANTPZ010097400.1:0-12117 GCA_025593235.1 Vachellia pachyceras
TCTATGTATGGATTCCTATGAAAGCATATTTGGCTGCTGGGTGGGTCGTCAAAGCTTCAGTGGATTGCTCTTACCCTTTTATTAGGGCTTATCGAGCTTCTTCGCAATTTAGAGTCTTGTTGGTTGTTGATAGAATCTTTTCTTGTATTGCTGAACTTTTTATGCTTGTCCTTTCTGTTATTTATTGTTGTTTCAGTTTGTTTGTTTTGGTTAGGGTGTTTACTTTTTTAGTGTCTTCTTAGTGTTTGTACTTTCGGTTTTAGTTTAATTTGAATATTATCTTTGTTGGCAAAAAAAAAGTAATTAAAGAGAGTAAAAATATTCACGGGAAAGGAGAGAAATATATTCCGAAAGTAGAAATCATAAAATAATTTACCCTTATAATATAATACGACGACAGGGATTAAAAAATAGAGAAAATAAATGAGTAAACAGATAAATAATATATACTATGTATTAAATGAGTAAATTTAGATTTTGAAAAAATTTCTTATCAAATTACACACTCTCTCATAATACATTTTCTTTTTTCTCTTTTTTTTCTTTCTTTCTCTTTCCTATTTCTTATCTATCTTTTACTTCAGAATTCGTAAAACACATTCTTACTGTAACTTCTTAAATACAATAACTTTTCAAAACTTTAAGTTTTGCCTCTGAATTTATAAAACTTATTCTCCCAAAACCTAAGTTTTATCTTAAACTCCGTAAAAGATATTATATACCGGACATCCATACAAAATCTAAATCATCTACCAACTGTACGTACTAAGCTTTTTTCAAATATAAGTACAAGGAATTGATTTTGGAATTGAAACAAGAAGGGGAAGGGAGAGAAATAAATACAAGGAAGTGGTAGGCATTGAAGACGAACAAAATACGAAATTCCTTTCTATCAACAAAAGGCTTGTTTGGATAACCCGTTTGGACATCAAAAAGTCATTCCTGCGCTTACCGAGACAAAATTCCTATAACATATTTACCTCAGAATCTGTGTCCGTTCTCTCAACGGACTTACCAAACAAGCCCAAAGCCTGTATAATGAGAATCCATAGGCCTATGCATAAAACGAGAAAGTATGATTAATATACTTGAATTTTGATTATTTACTGTATCCTAAAATTTAACTATATTTTATTATTATTTAATAGCAGAATCATCATTTATATCTATTGAGCCACCACTTTACTTTAAGTAAAACTAACAAGAATAAAGAACTAAAATGCAGTTTTTCAATTTAAATGATCAAATATAAATTTAATATAAATTTAAAGAATCAAACGTATATTTTAACTTAGTAAAAAATTCTAAATATTTGAAAAAAATTAAAGATTAATCACAAATGTTCTCATCCAAATAAAAAAAGTATTCCTATACCCGGTCATTGAGATGGCAGTTATTTAACTAATTAATTCGGGCATGTAGGTTAAGAAAATATGATAAATTATTTAATTATGATACATGCGATCCAATCTCCTTAAAATACCTTTGTAAAACATTTATTATATATCATTTTATAAATTAAATAAATTAATTTGGGTAAAAATAATAAATATTAAAGATAAAATTAATTTACGCTATGTATTTAGTATTAGGACCACCAACCCCTATCTAACTTCAATACCATATTCATACGAATAATAGTTATGATGACGACGATGATGATGATTGGATGTGTTTGAATAGTCCGTTGGAAAAATGGACACAGATTCTGACGTAGTTTATGTGAGAGGAATTTTATCTCGGTAAACGCACCCGTTGGTAAAACGGGTTTACCAAACACAGCTAATAATAAGTAGAAAAATGGAGTTTGAAAAATAAGGAGAACAGTGAGTAAGCCCTGCATGCACCCACGCGGGCTAACCCACCGGTCTAAGTCAACCAAACCCCCTTAAGGCCTCCTCGATCGACATGCATATAATATCATCTACCTTTTCTTGTGCCCTTCTCAAGGGCTCTCTCTCCTTCACTTTCTCTCTCTCAAGCCATATATCGCCATACCTAGTTTTCTGGGTCTTTGTTAACATCTTGAATGCCGAGAGAGAGGGAGAGATCAGAGAGAGACTTAATTGGTCGTAGGAGACAGATAATGAGAAAGCCTTGCTGCTGTGAGAAAGAAGAGACCAACAAAGGAGCTTGGTCTAAACAAGAAGACCAAAAGCTCATCGACTACATCCAAACTCATGGTGAAGGTTTCTGGCGTTCCCTTCCCAAAGCTGCAGGTTCCATCTCATCTCATCTCAAATCAATACTTCTCCTTTCATTCTTTCCTCTCTCTCTCTCTAAATCAAATATCGTACTATCTACATAAAAGACCCCACCATGGATAAGGTTAGTTGTCGTTGTTATTTCTTTTGTATCAAAAATTTTGCATTCATTATTTTTTTCTGCAAGTTTCATTCTCCTTGCCGGTTTTAACTGTGTGTGTGTGTGTGAGAGAGAGAGAGAGAGAGAGAGAGAGAGATCCTTTAAAGAAACAATCTTTCAAACCAGGTCCTTTATGGGATGTCTCAGAAGAACTGCTAAAATGTATAGGCCTTCTCAGAACGTATTATTCCACACACACACACACACACACACCATGTTATATATATATATGCATATATGTATATGTACTGAGAAAGGAATAATTATCAGTATATGTATCTATTCCTGTAATTCTTCATCGCAGGGCTGCATCGTTGTGGAAAGTGTTGCAGGTTGAGATGGATAAATTATTTGAAGCCTGATATCAAACGTCGAAACTTTGCCCAAGACGAAGAAGACCTCATCATCAAGCTCCATGCCCTCCTCGGCAACCGGTATATATATATCTAATTACTCTGACACAGATCTTGAATAGAAAACACATCTTTCATTTTGTGTCTCACTTTATATTTACTTACTATACCCATAATAAGAGTATTGTTCCTGAAAAATGCTTTTAATGTTAATTTAGTTGGTATACACACAACTAGAAGTGGGCCCCACGAGTTTAAGAATTTTCTTTCCCGTACGTGGTCTTCTAATTAGGTGGTCCCTGATAGCTGGAAGGTTGCCTGGAAGAACAGACAATGAGATAAAGAACTACTGGAATTCTCACATTCGAAGGAAGCTGATGAAGATGGGCATAGACCCTGAGAACCATAAGATTATTCGTCATCTTCATAACCACCGTCCTCATCATGATGCTGCTGCAACATAAAAGGAAAACCCTAATTCTTCCAGTAACTTGAATCTTGATCTCACTATTGCGTTTGATCCAAATTCAGCCGAGTCCTCCCACAACAATAACAACAACAATAATACTGATAAGGATGACATGGATCATCGTCACACCCAATCAGCTACTCCAACCCTTCCTCTATTTAACTAGATATGTTTATTATTATGACTTTTAATGTATAAATTCTGATTGAAACTTCAACATATATATATATATAGAGAGAGAGAGAGACCTTTGTTTTGATGTACGTGTCTGTGTTCTGTGAAAGTGTTTGGCGCAAATGAATATTTTCGGATCTGCAGTGTTTTGAAAGTGTTATGTAGTTATATGTCAAGTGAATTAGGCTGGGGAGTCAACAAAGATTGATCCAATTATATATTGATTATGATATATTTCTCATGCCTTAAAAAGTGCCTGTGGATTCAAAGGTAAGCGTACCGTTTTCACTCACCAGTTAAGTCCATGCAGGATTTGATTTCCTATTATTGTGACACTTGGGGAGGCATTGAGCAATAATCTCATACTCGAGTAAATAGAGTAACGTGTAGTGAAAGCTCGTCCCAGTTTAAACTACCGTGTTGGGTTATGCTCCATTGCTTTGCATGATTGGGTAGACGTACACCATACCCTTGGCTTATGGTGAATCCAACATGACCAGCCTAAATTTTTTTAACAAAAAAAACAAAGGTGTGGATTTGAGTTTCTTTATTAAAAGGAAAATGCCTTATTGATGGTGTGTACTTACTTTATAGATATATGGTTATAAATGCTCTTAAAACTTTGGCATGTGTTCTATAGCTAACTCTACTAAACTTTAATGAATATTACTGGGCACCAAAATGAAGGAGTTTAAGTGGTTTCTGGTTTTCAGCTTGTAATGAATATTATACATGCATACATACATACATATATATATGTTCTTAACATGAAAATGGGGATTTAAGATTATATATGGGTCGAACGAACCCTTTCTCTTCACATGTGATCTGTATATATGAATGACTTATGGCTCGTTTGGTACATTGTAATTGATTTTGGTGGAGATGGAAATGGAAATGGAAATGAGGATAAAAATAAAAGAGGGAAATCAATATAAATATAAAAAAAATCAGGGAACAAAAAATAGGGTTAATTCATTTCAACCCACTTTCAATTACATTTCCATTTCCAATTCCACCTCCCAATCTGGTTAATTCATTTGTAGGCCTGAATGAAATAGGGTTCTTGTTAGCACTTTCATATGTTGATACATACAAACATGGCAATGTCATGTTCAAGCTGGAGACTTCATTTAGAGCTTTGTTTGGTTGGGCTTTTTTCCCACTTTTTTACACGTTGCACATAAGTCGAAACAAAACTGCTTTCATATACTTACTCTGGGTTGTGTAAAAGCATTTTTCCACCGTTTTCCCAATGTCGTGTGGTATGCAGTTTTGTTACTGGGACAACTTCCTGTTATCGACAAAAAGCTAGCACCTTAATGCTTAAAATTAAAGAATGTCATAAAAATATTTGAGAGTTGTAAAAACATAAAACTCATATAATACTTATATTTTTTTTGGGGACCCGTAGCATTCCAATATCCCAATCAAAAGTGGGGCATGGCCTCAGAAGAACGGCATGAATGTGTCGGTGTGCAAATCCTATGAATGCATTATGAATTTATCCTTAGTTGATGAGCTTATGTAATGTGTGTGTATTATTTTTTTTCAAAATATCATATACTACATCTGATCTTTAATATAAAAATTAATTAGCATTTTAGAGGATATTAAAAAGGTTAGATAAATTATTTAACTATAGCATAAATTCTAAAATATTAATGTGTATCATTAAATTATGTATCAGTTTATAAGTCAGACAAATTAGTTTAAAAAATGATCAATAAATAAATTATTAACTTTTTTAATCTTTCTAAAAAATCATCTGATTTTTATATTAAGTAATGAAGCGTAAAATATAGAACCACTGAAAAAATGTCTTATAAATCAAAAAGTAATTTAAGACCCATTTCTGCTAATTGATTGGAGGGTGGAGGGGGAAGAGAGTGGAGACTGGAGGGAGTCAATCCAGGGGCCCCGCTGCTTTGTCCATTTCTCACTTCAAATTGACTATTCAATGAGAACGAGGAATAAAGGACAAGATGGAAAATAACAAAATGGGAAGTGCAAATAAAAAAAATCATCATTATTTATTCTTGTCATATATTTTCTATTTTTATTTTTTAATCCTTTTAAAAAAACCAAATAAAATACTAACTTTACTGTCATGTTTTTTTTCTAAATACAGTTATTCTCCCACTGAAAGTAATAATATTAGAATCACTTTTGGGCACATCTGCAGTATAAATTTATGTATTAATTTATTCACATAGTAAGAGATTAACCTTTTTTTGTTAGAGTCAACCCCAGTTAATGTTATGTTGTTTTTCCCGCCCGGTTTCTAGAGTTTCGCCCTGACTAATCTGGACCCGACTCACGCCGCGCGCCTGGAAATGGTGGGTGAGTCTCCCCCAACGGTGGCTTTTGCATACACAAGGACTCGAACTCGAGACATTGCTTAAATTGGAACAAGTCACTTACCACTTGATCCAACCAAACGTTGGTAATGTTATGTTGTTTTTTTTGTTACTCGTCCGGTCTTCGGAGCTTCGCCTCGACTAATCCGAACTCGACATGCGTCGCGCACCCGGGAAAGGTGGGAAGGTCTCCCAACGGTGGCTGCCGCATTCACAAGGCTCGAACTCAAGATCTTGCTTAAGCTGGAACAAGCCGCTTACCACTTGATCCAACTAACCGTTGGTTAATATTATGTTGTTTTTTTTTATACATAAAAGTTTAGGTGGGTTCGGCACCGGTCCCCCACCAAGGCCAGGGCCTGACCCCAGGGCTCTTTGAGCACTTACAAGGGACTTACGAGATCGCCTACCAAAGGAGTCCTCACGACGGCAGAGGGAATCGAACCCACCTCATTGTGGGAGTTGGATCCGTTCCTTACCATCTGTGCCAAGCTCCTTTGGCTAATATTATGTTGTTACATAAACTAAGGTTGGGTGATCGTTTTATTAGTTATTGTGGATTTGGGCCTTCTGGGCTGCTAGACCAATCTTGCATCAAACGAGCCCATAATTAGGTACTGTATTTCTTTTTTGGGCCTAGACATGTTCTTGTTGTCAGCTTTTTCAAAGTGTCAATGATAGATAAGTATGATCTTCTTATAATTAGCCACCCAAACCTTTGAAGCAAAAGCAGTCATTAATGTTTCAATCAGTTAGTCTAATTCTGAATCAAAGCTGTCAAATTCATTGAATTAATTAATTAATCCTATGGTTTCCCTTCTAATCCGTGACGTCACATGATCGATAACATAATTAATGATATACTAAACCGTAACCAATTCCATTTTCAGATGACTCTATATTATCTTATTTACTCTTCTTGTTAACATTTCTAGTAGCCTTTTTATATATATCCAAACAATTTTCCAGCATTTCTCTTTAATAGGCATCGGGCTACTCCTATATAGTCATTTCAAATCTTATCATTTGATATATAATGATGCATTTATCACAGCGTATTCATCGTTATTACCTCAACTTTTTTTAATAACGTCCGTTTAAAAATATTTTCACACTACTCATCAACCAGGAAGGTTGGTTGGTATTAACTTTAATATGCAAGAATTATTATGATTTGTAAAATTTTTTAACTTGAATTATGTAAATTTAAGTTCTCTAGGAAATATTTTTTTCCCCATATATCTTGACATTCTTCATCAGTCACAAATCACGTGCTGGGGCAACTACCATTCAAAATAGGTATGCATGTGTGACGGATTGATATTACTTACACGTCATTTAATTTCGTTTCAAAGTTATGAGATTGAACCACAAATTATTAATTACAAGAAAAAAAATTTCAGACAAACTACTTCACTAATTTACTACCAGAAAAATGTCATTAGTCGCTAAATGGCTATTTTTCATTGTTAAAATGAGGGTCATTAAATTGAAATTTTCTAATAGAAAATAACCATTTATCGATGGATTTTTCGTCGTTAAATGATATTTTTTTGGTAGTGATTATGCTATTTGATGGGTGTCTTTGGAACCCCCAAGAAATTAACAACGTAATTGAATTGAAATCTTATTATTATATACTAGTCTATGTGTATCCTTTTGTTATTTCGTTCGAGTAATTGCTTTGAATATTTTTTTTTCTTTCTTTTGTTTTCTTTCTGCCAATAATTTGTTTTGAATTGACAAAAATAAAGGTTGAACCAAATTCCAAATTTTTGTTTAATGTTTTTTTTGGTCAGTATAAGTACCTTTCAATGATGATATACAGCCTCTAGTTCCTATTATGGTATCTCCATCTACTTCACAGGAATTAATGAATGCCGAATAATTCCGTTTTAAATTAATAAAATGATTCAATTTCACTTCCATGAGAGGTTTTATAGAAAAGATAAACATATAAATATTAATTGCAGAGGTAAAATTAGTGAATAAGAATTAATAATTCTTCAAATAGCTTCTGTTATAAATTGAATAATTCTTTTAGAAAGTGTCCTATAATAGAAATAACCTATGTTTGTGAAATGAATTCGAGGAAGCCTAGAAAAATGAAAAAGATTCTATGAAATGAATGTTTTGTAGAATAAAAAATTGTATTTTGATGTTTAATAAAGTAGAAAACAGTGTAACTATAATAACAAAACATAAGAAAATGATCAAAACATCAAGAGAATTTCTGTTTACTTTTCCAAATATGAGTTTTGTGCATGAATTGACGTGATTTGGAATTTTGAGGGATAAGATAGGAAAGTATAGCATTTTTTAAACCAACTACCAGAAAAATATCATTTAGCAACGAAAAAATCCATCGCTAAATGGCTGCTTTTCATAAGAAAATTTTCATTTAGCGACGGAAAATATTAGCGATCCTCGTTTTAGCGATGGAAAATAGCAGTTTAACGACGGATTTTCCGTCTCTAAATGGTATTTTTCTAGTAGTAAAGTAGTCCTCTCCGTATTTGAGATGATTAATTAACTAGTGTACTCAAAGCTTTATTACATGACATATTATTCTACAAATGATGCGTGCATTAGATTAATGACATGTCATGTATATATCTTCATCGTTTTTGTTTTCAAAAAAAATAATTGTTTCAAAAGTTGAAATTTTCTCCTGCAGATATATAGCATTTATTTAATAATTAATTCGTATTAATTATGATTTCTCATTGACTAACTCATAACCAGTACCTACGTAGCCTACAATGAATCATTCAAAAAAAAATGTTCACATTAAGAAGGTAATTTCGTGAAACAAAAGTTTTTATACAGAAAAGAATATATCGGACTCGTTTGGTATAGCGTTTGAATTTTCCAAACGCACGTTCAATATGTTGGTATTCTCTAAAGCATACAAGTTCATTGGAATAGATTGAAGCATTGCGGAAGCGTACCTTGATCCATGGATGCGTTTGACGGAAAAGGATGTGTATGACGGAAGGGCTAAATCAACCAGGTTATCACCAAGGGACAAGAGGAAATCGACTGCGGATGGGGAAGCGAGACGGCCAAATGAAACCTCTTGACTAACCCGGGGATCATAGCCCTGAATTTATAGAGGTGCCCCGTATTCAGCCCATCAATGAATACGGGCCAGCAAGTTAGGCCTCAGTATATTTTGGTCTATGACACTGGATTGAGCCTACTTAATTCCTTAAACCTTATTAGATCACTTTATAAATTGGACCGGAATAAGAAATAATGGCACCCACATATAAGTGTAATATGTGGCCCATTGTTGAATTATTCCAACACAACAGTGTTTTTTCGTAAAACGAGATAATCTCATTCACATATTTACTTCGATTTACATAAAAATACTTCTCTACCACATTTTCAAACGAACACATTAACCGTTGCCTTGAAGCATGAAATGTGCACATGTTACACACACACACGCAGAGTCCTTCATGATGATGTGTGCGTGTAAGAAGAGTTTGAATATCCATCTAATTTAGTTTAGTCTAATTCTAGAATTTTCAAACTATCATTCAGCAAGTCTTATTTAAATAATTAATTAATTAATTGTTAAAGTATACTTTTGACTCTTTAAATTTACAATAAGTTTCAATTCAATTTTTTAAGTTTAAAACATATTTACCATCGTGTTCAGATAAACTTCAATATTTATAAATATTCAAAACGTTTTAATATTCGGTTTAATGATGTCATCATCCACATCTTAATTTGTTAAACTGTTAATTTGTTCAGATAAGATAATACAGAAGTTTATATTTTTTAATTTAATTTAATTTTTTGCATTTTTAAGCTGTCAATTTTTTATATTGATTGGATGATTTTAAATTGATTATATTTTATTTTCTGCAGAATTTGAAATAAATTAGTGTCAAATTTATATTTCAAAAAAAAAAAGAACAATCTAGACCGTTCAAATCTTACCTCAAGATAAGGGTACTGTGAACTATATACAATGGGAGATAACAACATATGGATGGCTAAGTTAATTATAATCAAAGTAAGAGTTGGTTTAAGTTTGACACAAAATTATAATTAAAGTTGTTTGGATTCACTTCTCATTGACAAATTCACATAAATTGATATAAAACTTATCTTACATATTTATATTATAAACTAAAAAATCACATTAAAAAGGTTAGTTTGAAGTTCTAAAACGTCATCAATCCAAACAAGACATTTAGATTTACATATATATCACATACAATTAGAGTTTTTTTAGAATATTAAAATTAATTCGGTTTGAGTCATTATTGGTCGTTAAATGTTAAATGTAAGGCTATCAAAGTTTTTCCTTGATAGCTTTCTTTGATGTGTGTCGTCTCACCAAATCTTGTATGAATAAACTCCTAATTCATTCATTCAGAGTTCATTAAACATATAAGACGAAATGGTTCCCATCGGATTAAGCTAGCATTACATTCCTCAGTTTACAATAAAATAATTATTTAACGGTTAAGGTAAATTTTAATCATTGGTGGGGGATAATTAGATTCTAATCAAACTACAGTAGCAAGCTTCTCCGTCACTTTCAAGTTTGGTCATTTCGTTTCAAATATACTACACTGCTAATCTCTAGTGCGCAAAAACCCCGCATTTCAAAGGGGAAAAATTCAGTACCAGAGTTGTTGGAATATGGGTCACTCTTAGTGGATTAGGCCCAAAATCTATTTTGGGTAAAAAAAAAGTAAATGAGTAAATTTGTGGGAACAATGTTGTAATTTTTTCCAAAAGATTGAATTTGAAAATTAAATTAATTTTACGTAGGAACAGTTGAGAAGTGAGGAAGCGAGAACGGTTTTTTATCCCTTTATCTCTTCCTCTGTGAAAGCTTCATCCCTCTTCTCCGTACTTTTGATGTGTATCGTATTCGGATCCACTCTCGTGATCCGTATTCCGCGTGGGTATTTGTAGTAGATGTTTGACTTGTCAGGTACACCCGAATCATTCAGGAATATATATATATATCTATATTTATAAGAGAGAGCCAACGTTTTATTTGCTCTTATTTATAAATCATCTTATTAATTTTTGTGTGAATGTAAAATTTTACCTCTCATTTATTATACATTGACTTTACTTTAATGTATTATAGTGGATATTAAACATGGATAAAGTTGAAAAGTTGTTTTAAAGCAGAGTTAAGATGCTTAAAGTTTTCCTTGTTTTATATGAAACATGTTGAAAGTGATTTATAAATAAAAGATCATGTGTGTATATAAACATCTAATCTATTTATGTAGAAAAATTCGCTTTTTTCTATGTAACATTCACCTGTGTGTGGACATAATAGTGATAACTCAGGATTGGGTTTAGACATTGCTGCTGACAGCAAAAAAAAATAATTATCTTTAAAGATGATAATTAATAATGTATGTTTATTTGAACTTTTCCCCCTAATCGTGTTTTCCGTAGGTAAGCGTTTTAATATGAGTAACAAAACGTTGACCTTTTTTGGTCGTTGGTGTAACCATTTGAAGTGTTTTTGGTGATAACATTTACTTTCTTAATAAAGTGATTTCGATGCAAATTAAATTAAACAAACACTAATACGTACCAAAAATTTGAAAAATACCTATGATGTTACTAATAATTAACTGGCTTCACTTTGGTCTAGTTGATAAAAAATATTGACTAACACTTACAACGTCGTCAGTTTAAATCTGTTTCGGATTTAAGGACATTATTTATGGGTAATTTGTAAATACCTTTATAAATATTCTCTAGACTCAAGGCATGCCTACCTTGACCCTGTTGAACAATGGGACTCAACTCACATAAGGCTTTGTTTGGTTGGGGGGAAGGGGATGGAAGGGGAAGAAAAATGATCCCTTCCCCCCGTTTGGTATGAAAAATTGGAAGGGAGGGGAGCCAAATTTTAGCTCCCCAATCCCGCCCCTTATTTTGCATCCCTCCAAAATGGGGTTTTTTGGAGGGATGCAAAATATTATACCTAATATGTTCTTAATACTCTTATTCAACTTCTCACACTTCATTTTTTCGATCTTCATATCTATTTCACTGTGCGTGAATAGAAGGAGCGATGTAGATAGAGAGCAAGTTTTTCTAGTCTTCATTTTTTCAATATTTTTTGAGAATAAGTTTTACTTTATTTGGAATACTTGGAAGCAGCGATATGGGTAGAGAATGAAGGAAATAAATTATTTAAATCATTTTTTAAATTATTTAAATAAATTATATGAATGAAATACCTTAATAATTGTTTTAATTAATTAAATAGAAGGAGGGATTAATTTTTATGAGTAAAAACTAATTTAAATAAATTGTATAAGTAAATAAATATAAATCAACATATAAGGGTAAAATGGTAAATTGGTCATTAACTTCCCTCCCTTCCCCTCCT
>JANTPZ010097404.1:0-12030 GCA_025593235.1 Vachellia pachyceras
CAATAATATAAACGAAAGACAGGAAAACAGCAAACGTACATGGACAATGATGAAGAACAATTACTTCAGTGACATCTTTCTTGATTGCGCACTTTGGCTCCATGTTTCCTACCCAGAAAGGCCTGCAGTGGGACAAAGTGAAGCGATAAGAATATATTGGAGCAAAAAGGAACAATACCATTCCATTTTACAAGTCTGCTTGATTAGCTTTGTAAAAATGTTAAGTTCAGAAAACTAAAGTTCTGATGCTTGAATCCTCTCAGACGTTATGAGCAAAGCTAGAACCATGAGAACTCAATTAGTCCAATTTAATGATTTATCTTGTACAAAACACAATATAGTGAAATTTTTAGAAAAACCAGCAAGTAACTCAAAAGCCAAAAATATTGAAACTTTTTATCCAAAAAGAAAAAAAGGGAATACTTGGAGCACTCAATTTGAGGTTATTCAATGATGAAAACCCAAAAGCTACGGTAACTAATTAATGATATTCTGTCCGCAAGGAAGCCAGGCGAGTGAGAGCCGAGACGTACGGAGCAAGAGCGTCCCGGGGAATTGATCTGGATTTTAATCCTCTTCTTTCCTTTTTCTTTGTTCCCCCCTTCGCTTCTCTTTTCAGCTATTGGTTTCATTATAAGGACAGCGACGTCGAATTTCTCTTAGCCACTGCCAGACGGTCACGTCAGCTGAGCTTATCCAATGGGAGTGTCGTATGAATGGAGGGCGGTGGCAGCAGAGTTTATCTTGCGCACAAGCTTTAATATGCATGGGAGTTTAATAAGCGTGGGTCCGGCATGATGAGTATCGAGACAGAGAATCGAAGAAGCAGCGGCAAAAGCGAAGAAGAGAACAAAATGAGAGCAGATTGAGATAGAAGATAAAGTGCAAGGCAAGATAAAACAGAACAGAACAGGTCAAAAGCAAAATTAAAGAGAGATAGAGAGACACTGGAGAAGGGACGGCGGAGGAGGGCATTGACAGTGACGACCATTATGTAGAAAAGTACAGAAGGCACGCGTTTCAAACTCCGAATCTCACAAAAACATGTCCTCCCCCCTTCCTTTCGGATAACTGCAGAACTACAAGCTTGATACTGCTCAAAGAATCTATGGATATCTAAACTTTCTGCGACCAAACTTTCGAGGTGCAATTAGGCCCTTACCCTCAGCATCTTCGATCATGCTAAAAGCTGTCCTGAATATGATAAAGAAGATTATCATTATATTATACAATTTTAAATAAAAATCCTAATAGACTGAGAAAGCTCTGTATACTCAAAAAGCCCAGTACAGACAAAAGAAAGAAAATCTCTGTACCTATCCATTTGAACAAATCACACTAATCCGAATTGAAGTATAATAAGAATCATTAAGATTGGTGCCCATGGCCGTAGGATGCACTGTGACCTTAAGCTGGAACAGCCATAGACGGCCTTAACATTAGAACAGGGCTCCATGGACTCAAATTTAGCAGCAATACGAGCCACGCACCCATCCACGCTGCTATTCAAATAAAACATTGGGGTGTACCTATTAACTGCAAAGGGATAAAGATAAAGGATATAAATGAAAGAAAGGAAGACACCAAAACATATGAGGACAGTAAGAAGAACTATTATATCAGGGACACTTGGCCCCATGTTTCCCACGCAGGGCCTGCTGTGAGACAAAATGAAGCGAAAAGAAAACGCAGAAAGGAAAATACAATTCCACTGCATAAGTCTGCGTGATTAATTTTGTAAAATGGTTAACAGGTCGTTGACTTGATGTCAACGATCAGACAACAAAAGTTCTGTTGTTTGACTTTGAGACGTTATTTTTTATACATCATGAGAAAAATCCTCCTGGGATGCTTTTTACTATAAGAGACAATTTATTTTGTCAAAGATTAATTAAGTTAATTATATTACTTAAAAATATTTATTTTATGTATATAAATGTAGTTTATAAAGTAGACAAATTAATTTTAAAAAATAACAAATATAAATATGTTAAAGCAACATTTTTTCACTTCTTTAATTTTTTTTTTTAAAAACCACTGGATCAAAATAAACGAAGCAAGAACCATAAGGACTAGATCAGCCCGAGAATGAAAGTAAAAGGACAAAAGACGAAGGAGAGACCCAAGAAGGAATATGTGCTGGCTGTCATGGGCCACCCATGATATAATAGGCGGGCCAGATGCCCCTTTTTCTTGAAGGGCTGACATTAAAAGGGCCCAATCCATCACAGCCAGGCTATTTATTTTTCAAATATGAAACTGCAATAGTGCAATGTACCATATGAATTAAAATATCAGAAAAAAAGTAATAAATTCAGACAATTCATTATTCAAGATAATGTTTAAATCTTCATCATTTATGGCAAAAAAAAGATCTTCATCATAATCATACTCAATGGACAATGTTTAAATCTCGGAGTTCTCAAAAGATTCAATTTCCTTTCACAAGAACTGGTTCATGCAGAAAAAGCTAAAGGGAGAACATGCAGAAGGAGCCGGACAACGATATCAGACAGCGAACTCGGAAAGGTGAGTTCAGGTATATACCTGACAACAACGACAACAGAGGGCAACAACGATGATTGGCGACGCCGGCGAACGACGAAGGCCGGGCTGGCGGCTATAGAACGAGGTGGCTTGAGAACGTGGCCCAAAAAAAAAAAAAAAGATTGGAAGGATAAGGGTAAGCCTTGAGACACGCTGAGGTGAGTGGGAGGGGCAGAGAGCGCCGCGGGGGAATACATCTTGATTTTGACCTTTCTTTTCTTTTCTTTTCTTTCTTTTCAGCTGTTGGCTTGTTTATATCGACAGGGACGTCGCATTTCGCTTACCTCGAGCGTCCTGTTCATAAGCTGGGAGAGATCAATGGTGTGTGCCCAATGCCCGATGGCCACGTCAGCTAAACTTATCCATATCTTTGGATGGGCTTTCAACTGGTATTCCCCAATGTCGATAATCTATAATGAAGATATTAATTTTCCCACTTAAAAAGTATCACAATCATTTCCCCCCTCGATAATTCAGTGTTGAACTGTTTGTGTTGATTAGACACCTTAATATTTTAGAGTACACAGAATATAAACAATTCCAAGCTAATTGTATCCAACCCGATAGTTTCAATTACGCTGCTTTCAGCTCTTCCGAATTGAAAACTTTATTTTATGCTTGGGCATCAATTGACGACAATGTTATTGACCGTCAATCAGCACAAGGCCTCCCATTACTATTACTATTGCAATCTAAAGATAGAACCAAATCCTTAAAGGCACTTGAAGAAACTGGGACATGACAGGCAAAGTAAAACAGTTTCTTGGAAACCTAACAATTATAACATAGCCATATGCGAGTTTGATGATCATAGCCACATGCTGTTGGTATTTATTGAACAGTACCAAATTTACACGCAACAGCAAACCAGACAAGAAACCCAGGCACAATACAAACTACGACTTGATAGTCAAGACTTGACCTACAAACCCCACCATCAAGAAATAGAAATTCAAAGGGCGAAATTATAACTTGTAAACCAACAATAGGCCTCCTCATATCCAAATGGCAGCAATACAGAACCTTTTCCTGCGCTCAGAGCTCAACAGCCAAGTTCTCTGCTTCCCGCTTCACAGACTCAAAGAGCACAGATGATAGATAACGCTCTCCAAAACTTGGGAACACCGCCTGGACAGGTTTTCAATCAGTAAATTAAGCTGCAATATGGCATAAAATCTGGAAAACTAACTGATGGATGATTTCCCCCTAATGGCAACTATATGCAGAATGTTGAACAGCTACTCGAGAACCTGATTTACAAAAATAGCACTTTATTTAAAGATCCAGTAGCTGCATGCATTCATCATTGAAAAAGTGAAAGCTAAGATTTCTGTTCCGCTGCATACTCAGTAAGATCATTAATATCGAAAGTGCGTGGAAATTGAATACTTTTCAATCTACACCTTGCAGTCATCAAGCAATAAAGCTCTAACCAAAACCATCAGCTGGGTTGATAAAATCATAACGAGCAAATGACATCTTAATTAACTAAATGCCAGAAGCCCATATCGATGCTGCCCCTAAAGCATTCCTTATAACAGCAATGACAGAAGAGTGTCTAACATCATATAGGCCATCCACAAACTTACAACAATGAGTTTTCCAGCATTTTCTGGCCTCTTGGCAATCTTCAAGGCGGCGGCGGCGGCAGCACCTGATGATATCCCCACCTGCATAAAGGGGCAATTTTTTCATTATCTCCTTCAAAACATACAGAATGGAAGGACACCTGAAAATCCTGTTTGGGATACATCATTTCAAAGAACTTACCAATAAGCCTTCTTTCAATGCAAGAAGTTTAGCAGTTTCAATAGCTTCTTCACTTGATATCTTCAAATGCAGACAAAATTAAGTGATCAGCATATGGAACGTGGATTTACACAAAAGAAATGGGTAAGCAGATCATAAAGAGAAAGATGATCACAAGAAAAAGGCATTATTCCTATTTTTGAAAAAATTATTAAAAAGGCCAACTGACACATCCAGAGCCATGGCAACTTATCAAAGTTCCTGTTTAGCAATATTAGGCCCGTTTGGGAACGCGGTAGAGAAGTACTTTTACATAAATCAAGATAAATATGTGAAGGAGATTATCTCGTTTTGCGGAAAAACATGTTGAATGGGCTTTTGAACTCCTAAGAAGTATTGCCAAAAGGGGCCATTCCTACATATCAACCAAATTATTTTACTTCCTTCTCAACTCCCAAGGATGAGGTAGGGAGTGCAGATCTTTTTTTTCCAATGACAGCAAATCTTAAATAATTATTTATTTTTCATGAAGTGAGGGGGATTGGGGTGGGGATAATAGAATAGAACAGTGCATGCAGTAACATGTTTGTTAATCACGAAGGACAAAGTACAACAGTAACAACTTATGTATCAATTTAAAATTAATAAAACCAATCAGAAGTTTAATGGCTCACTTGGATAACTTCGTCCAGCAAACCAACATCCAAAACACCAGGGATGAAGCCAGCACCAAGTCCTTGGATCTTATGTGGGCCTTACACATCAGCAACCATATATTCATCAGAAGAATGAACGATGCGCACAACTGTAGGTCAGTATGTCGTAAATATCAATGCAGAAATAATAACTGATGTAGAAAAGTAGAAGGTAAACTTTGCTGCAGAAAATACAGCTATTTTATACTTTGTCAGGAGGATGCAGAGGATCATAGAGGCAGAAATTGAAGTGTCATTTAGACCTATATGGTGCCTCAATCAAACTTTAAGGTCCCAGAGCAATGAGTTCTCAGCCAAGCAGACGACTTCTATATGGTGCAATCAGAGGTTTAAATTGAATGGCATGAATGGTACGTAACTAATTAAGGTTAAATTCAAGAGGAAAGAAATTATTAACTCTCTGTACTCTGTTGCACCATATGAAAACCAGGTTTACTAGTCAAGAAGAGATTTACATATTCCACTTTCCACATCATGCTGATCACAATATTGGACTCATCCAGAAATTGTCAAAGCATCTACATGAATGGAATGATTAGAGAATACAATTGAAAAAATCAGGACTCACCAGGTTTTCCCCCAGACAGCACTGGACTTTCGGCTGGTTCAATACCATATAACTAAATAACATGAAAAAAAAAAAAGTAATAAGGAAAAGCTAACAAGAAGAAAACGCATCTAGATATTCATATAGCAAAAAACACAAATCAGAGAATTGAATTCCCACCTTAACATCGGGATTCTGCTCTTTCAAATATCTCCCAGCACCAGTCACTGTTCCTCCTGTCCCTATCCCAGAAATAAGAGCATCGACTTTCCCACCAGAGCCCTTCCAGATTTCTGGTCCCGTAGTCTCATAATGGATCTAAGAATGTTTGTGTAACAATTGTATTATTTTTTTTTCTGGATAAACTTATTCCAAACAAAAAGAACATGACAGAGTTAATACCTTTGGGTTGGCAGGATTTTCAAATTGTTGAAGCATATAAGCATTAGGAGTCTTTGCCACTATTTCTTCTGCCTTCTGAACAGCTCCTTTCATACCCTTGGCTGGATCTGTGAGAACTAACTCAGCTCCAAAAGCTCGAAGAATTGTTCTTCTTTCTAGACTCATTGAAGAAGGCATGGTTATAATAAGTTTATAACCCTTAGCTGCAGCCATGAATGCCAGACCTATGCCTGTGTTTCCGCTGGTAGGCTCAATCAGGACACTCTACAACATAAGCACATTAAATCTCATGATGTCATCACTAACATTCTTCACTCTATTGACTGAAATATACGAAATTTCCATGCATTAAGTAACAAAGTAACAAACTTGCCAGTTACATCAATTCCATTTATGAATCTAAAATCAGCAATGGATCCATGCTGTTTGATTTAATTTGTGGTCGAGAGAGACATCCAGAAGATTTCTTTTAAGGTGATCAGTGAATGTACATTCACTTTTAAAATTCAAAAGCAATATAACATCAACGTAAGCAAGAGCAATATTTATATGAGCAGAACAGTTTCATTGGTGAGAAAGGAGGAAGGAAGCTTCAAAACATATGACGTATGGCATAAGAAGGTGCACAACATGAATTCCAGATAAGAACAAGAACTAAAGCAAAAACTAACTTCACCCGGTGTAATGAGTCCCTTCTCCTCAGCATCTGCGATCATGCTATATCCTATCCTGCGGCAAAGGAAAGAAATGTATCCTGATAACAGAATCTTTCAAGAAACCTTTTATTGCTTGAAATAGATTAGAGCCTTGGCCTACCATACTGCAACATCTATTTCAAAGTAATAGACTGCATGATGTCAGGTGAATGGATCTTCCAAACAAACTATCAACTTAAGCACATTAAGATGGGTATGAACAAAAGCCTTTGAGTAGCAATTAATGGAGAATAGAACATTAAAGAGACCTATGTACCTGTCTTTGACACTGGAGCAGGGTTCCATCATCTCCAGCTTTGCAGCAATTCGGGCAACACAACCATCAACAATGTGGTTGAGATATACCAACGGAGTTTTTCCAACCAACTGTACATCTCAGAAATGAGTTTATGTGAACTGAAAGCTATAATAATTCAGTATGTAGATAGGGAACAGAAAAGGGGATATATAGCTGATTATGACTTACTTCACTGACATCTTTTGCGATGATTTCCTTCTCTTGTGCCATTTTAGCAAAATACTGCAAAATCATAAAAGAGAAGGAGGTCCCAGTAAACAAGTAGAGATAAGATCTAGAAAACAAAAGTAAACGGGACTCGGATCGGCTGAATTGATTTGAAAGCAATACCAAAAGTCCCCTTAATATCTTTCATTCATCAATTAAGAAAAAAGATCGTGACAGCATAAGCAGTTTTTTTTTGAGGGGGGGCTGATATACCATAAGCTATCAGTGGACTGAACAAACACATCGCACTTCCTATTTTTAAAATAAATAATAAAATACAATTTGCAATTCACAAGCCAAGAGTAGCGAAATCCCATTTCCAGTGTCTTGAATCAATCTAAATTAATTGGCGGGAAAATTATATAGCAAAAATTTCAAAGAAAAACGAAGAATAGATCACTAGAAGTTAACAGACAGAATCGAAAGCTCAAAACATTACATATTGATGAATCAATCCTCGAAAAAAAGTTTGAAACTTGCATTTTGAAAGGCCACTGTAACATATTTATATATAGGTGATTAAGGATCATGGAAAACAGAAGTAACCCATAGAAAGGAAATATATCAGCCAATCAGGATACGCACAAGTAGCTGGAGGCATGATAGAACAGGAAATAGAGCGCAGCAATTTGTCCAAAAGAATAATCAGGTTAAGGAAAACCACCGGAAGAAAGTAAAGCAGGGATGGGATTCAATAGCTTACCAGTTGGATCTTATTCTGGAAATGGAATGTCAACTGTATCAATCAGAGAAGAAAGGCTTAAAAACTGGACTCGCACTCCGTAGAAGCAATGGACGAGAAACGCGAGGAAAGTCTTCTGCCGGAACTGCTAACTGATATATAATATTGTTTGCGTAGGCAGAATGCTGCCAGAATCATAGTGACGGCCCGCCGCCCGGGAGCTCTTTTTAGCATTTATTTTTAGTTTTTTAATTGAAAATTTATAAAAGTAAAAATGATTTAGAAATTCTATTGAAGTTAGTGCACATGGTTTTCCTTTGTCAAAAATAAAAAAATTTTACTTCTCAATGCTAACTCTGGAGCAGCACGAGCTTCAGAATTTGTTGGGGTATACTATTTTATTCTGAGATTAGTTTTTGTTGTTGGTGAAGATATTTTTGTGGTTAAAAAAATGAAGTAAATTATCTTTTTTTTGTACATCAACTTTGAAAAGAAATTATGCTATCTTTAATATTTTGATTGGTCCTTTTTAAGTATTGGGCTAAGAAAAGTAGGTGTTTAAAATGTAAATAGCGGACTTATTTAAGAACGTGGTAGAGAAGTATTTTTACGTAAGTAAGTTAAATATATTGAAGAGATTAAAAATCTTAAAGATCTTAAAAAGAAGGAGGAGTATGGCCAGGTCGAGAAGGAGAAAGCCACGGTTAAAGATCTTAAAAAGCCCTCTCCTTCAGGTTGTAACTCGAACAATGTCGAGTATGGCCAGCTGGGCGTCTTGTTATGCTCACCGATTTGCGTTAATAATGCATTGTTGGGATGATAGGCACTGTTCATGGTATTCTCTCAAGAATCTCCGTTGAAAAAGTGATTTTACGCAAACTGATGTAATAAGTATATGAAATGAGTTTTATCTCACATGGTATATAACGTGATTTTTACGTGAAATCCAAAAAAGCACTTAGGTATGGTTAAATATGCACCCAAGGCTCATCTAGTGTGAAACATAACACTGTTAGAGATATCGTGCCCGTTTAAAAAAGATTATCTCATTTTGTAAAAAAATTACTGTTGAACGTGCGACTGAATTTTGGAAACAATAAGCCAAACGAGCCCACTGTTAGATGATAGATGAAATCGCTCTAATTTTATCATTTCATATGCAAAATTGCATCTTTAAATAGTTTAAGGTGTTAGCTGATCCTCTGAACCAATTTTAAGGTGCTGGGGTACCTTTTTATATTAAATATATAAACTTTATACCATAAACATTCACTGTTTTAATTTAATTAACATGATCTCGCTCTGAATATTGGTCGGCAGTCGGCACGCCATGTTCAGCACATGGGCGTGTTCTTTTCTTTAAAAAATAGAATTATCAGAGTCTTCCCTCTGAATATATATGTAGGTATTTTAATTAATATCCATCTGTATTGATCTAGTTTGATGGCACCATGTTAGCGCAGCTTTATATTACAAAACGATTTTTTTTTTTTTCAGAGGAGTGATAATTTTTTTAATAACGAAAAGGAAATTCTGAACCCAAAACGTAAAGAAAGATGCTAGATCGGTAAATCCAATATGAACGTCTTAAAAACAATAATGATGTAAACTAAATTTTATAATATATATATATATATTGTTATTGCATGCATGTGAATAATATAATATGTTTTCTTTAGAGGCACAGCCCACCAACTTGTGGCCCAAGGCGGCTCATTGGTATTGCACGCCAACTCACTTGTTTATTCTTAAGAAATACATTACTTGTTAAAATTTAAACTTTTGAAAATATATTTTAGAAAATAGTTTTCACTCTGAGGAAAAATCTTGTTTTGAAAAATTATTTACGTTTGAGAAGTTATTAGCTTTTTATGGATTTCGAGACAAAAAGTAGGTAACAAAGAGAACAGATAAAGAGTGAAAAGTATGAAAGAGAAAAGAGAATAAAGAAAAAATAGGAAAGATGAAAGATAAATAAAGAAAAAAATAGGAAAGAAGAAAAAGATGAGACATTATTAAAAAGAGAACCTAAATTTAAAACTAATATTTTGTAACTAAAATAGTTTTTCTGAAAATTTTTTGTATTTACATAAAACCTAAATTTTAAGTCATTGTAATAAACTTAAATTTTGAGAATATCATCCAACCAAGCTATGTTCGCACAAAATCCATCGTACTTGCGTCTTCACGACTCGTTCAACGATTGCTTTTACAGGTCTCCACTTCTTATCACAAGTGTGGCTTTATGTATTAAAAAGAGAAAGAGCCTTGCGACACGGCACCGGAGATGCGGTGAATACAGACAGATGAAAAATATTCTAAGGTTGGATAATTTGGTCCCTCGATTAAGTCGCCTATGACTCTCAGTCTTTTAATTTTTTATGATTTTATATTATTATCCCCTTATTTCATTATACGGAGCTGAGTTGGATGCATTTTTAGCACTTATCGTCGCCACAAAGAATGACTGAAAATGAACTGGAGATGATAAGGATAGTTAGTATTAAAAATAACGAATGAGTCATATGAGGGTTTGAAATTTAAAAACTGAGTGACTGAGTTAAAACTTGAGAGACTGAATCACACAAATAAGTTAAAAAGCTGAAGGTTGAAACCATTAAATCTCCTGAAAATAAATTCGTATCACCTGTCTTATGCCCTCTGTATTTTTTTTGACTAAAATATACTTTTAATCCTTTATGTTGGAGTTAGGTTTCACTTTAATCCTTTAAGTTTAAAAAGTGCATTTTTAATCCCTCAAACTTAACGACATTAGTCTCTCTTAACGGAAATTGATGACTCATCAAATTAAAATGATGACTGTGCAATGAAATATTGATAAAACATACTCGTATTTTAATTTTAATTTAATAATATAATAAATTTGGTATTTTAGATTGTGTAAAATATAAAAGATTTAAAATAACAGTGTTAAGTGAAGGATTCAAAATGCACTTTTTATACTTAAAAGACTAAAGTGAAACTTGACTTAAGTATAAAAGATAAAAGTATACTTTAGCATTTTTGTAAATATAAGACAAAATGCCAGCCCTCGAACCAAAAGGCCGTCTGAGATAACCAAGTGTTTGTTTAGGAATCATTTCCTTTTAACAGGCAATCAAGTCAAGGTAAAAAATCTTAAAATTCGTAAAAAATATATTAAAATCTATTAAAGACATATTAAAATCCGTAAAATATCTCAAAATATATAAACTCCTTTCTTCTAACGAAATTCCTAAACACGCCAAATCAAGATCTTCGTTGTCTTCCAGCCCAAGTTTCCTGACGAAAATGGAAACCCAGCAGCCCAACCCAATGGGCCACGTATATTGCACTCTGCATTGCCATAGGCATAAAGCAGAAACGAGGGTTGGGTCGTTAAGTAGATGTTTGAAAATGATATTTTTCCTTTTCTTTTCGTATTAACTCGTTTCAGATACATAATTCAACTTAAGTAAAATCATACTTTTAACAGATTCTGAGGCACTGAATTTGTCCAAATTAAAGAAAATAATAATTGACATGGCAAACAGCTGTTAAAATCACTTATAATTGAAATATTACCCTCACTGTAAGTTAACAACCAATGTCACTCAGGGATATGAACAAATAGAATATAGAAGGTTGAAATGTCAATCAAGATAAAAGAATATACAAAAGCATGGGCTATTCCCTATTCCCAACAATCCGTAACTCGTAGGATTAGGATTGGAAAGAAAGGAGGAGGAATGGGAAATGCATATTTGGGAGGGGTTAGGTGAGTCGAGGAGGGAACCGATGACCCAATAATATATCGTCCCACTGGAAGCATCCCTTTAGCACTGATCCGTACGTTCTCGAAACGGCACCACAGATCTTGCATTCTATACAATATTGTTATTTTCTCTTCCTAGCTGAACCAGGTCCAACCGAGTCGTAGCCATGGGAGTCCCTGCCTTCTACCGGTGGCTCGCCGACCGCTATCCGCTCTCGATTTCCGATGTAGTCGAAGAAGACTCCACAGCCGGCGACACTGGTGTTTCGCACCCTGTTGATGTGTCGAAACCTAATCCCAATGGCATGGAGTTCGACAACTTGTACCTGGACATGAACGGTATCATTCACCCATGCTTCCACCCCGACGGCAAGGTACATGCTCCAGCTCAACTCACCTTTATCCGTTCCAT
>JANTPZ010097405.1:0-11699 GCA_025593235.1 Vachellia pachyceras
GATGCTCTGGAACCCTTCTTCAAGTCTCCATGCCGCCAGATAATGAAACCGTTTGGTATGATGATTCTGAGGAGGGTTGGGGAGACAAGAGATGACAACAACTTTGTGGTCAGATTTATATTTAATATCATGCTTCACTTGGGTATTAGGGAAATTGAGCTCCCATCCACATTGCATAGGACCCAATCTAACTTTTCTCTTACATTCCCACGCTCCCAAGAGAATTTATCCATAGGATCATTAAGCTCATGAAGCCCAGCCTTAAGAATACAATCATCAAACTGCTTCATCGAAAGGTCATGAGGGGGAGCACCCCCGCTTTTATTAGCAGGATCTCTAAAAGCATTAAAATCCCCCATTAAAATCCAATTCTCCTCAGTATGCTGAGAAATTTCCATGACTGTTTGCTATAAATGGTTCCTCTTCCTATAATTAGTTTCACCGTAAACAAAGGAGGCAAAGATATTTTTCCTGAGCTTAAGGTTGAGGATTTGGCAATGTAAAAGTTGGGTAGTGGAAGTAATATATTCCACTTCAAACTCGCTAGAATCCCAGAGAAGCCAAATCCCCCCTGAGTAACCAGTAGCCTCAACTCTGATCCAATTAGAAAACCCAATCTTACAGACAGTGCTATCAGCACGAGAGCCACTAACTCTTAGCTCAATCAAACAAAGAATATCAATTTTATTCTTTCTAATGACATCTTTAATGAGGGTGGGAAAGGTCCTACTACCTGCCCCCTACAATTCCAGGTCGCAATAATCATAAAACCACAAAAGGAGGAGGGTGAGCACTTACTGACTAGCTCCTGTGTCCGGCACAAAATCCAAATCGTCCAAATGATCCTCATCCTCCATGGTATCTGCCACCTCCTCTATGCTACTTAACTCTGTCCTAACTTCCTCCATTTGGTCTTCCTCATTGGTGCTCTCGAGAGAAGACGGGTCTGGAGGCTTTGGGTTGAGCCCCTCAGGGGGAAATCATTTCTAAGTCCCATATCCTCATCTCTATTTAAATTGTTGACTTGCTCATTTGTATCTCGGGGTGAGGGGGCTTCCTTATTGTGTGAAACTGGGGGAGGGTCCTTTTGCATCGCCAATTGGCTGATATTTCCACTAACCAGAAGATGTTGACGTGATCTGGCCATCTTGACCTTTCCTATAGCACTTGGGCTCTTTTCATTTGTTATTTTTCGTTGGCCTACCTCCTTTATTCCTTGGTCCAAATTCTTGATCATAGCATTTGAAAATAGCCCATCCTTGGATCCACATATGTCTCCAGCCGGCGGCCCATTATGGCTCACCCCATGGCCCAATTCTTTTTTATTTCTCCCACTTGTCTCAATCTTGCCAAAACCGTGGGCCCTTTCCTTTTTGTCTTTATTTGATATATTTGTTCCCTCTTTTCTCTGCATCCTCCTGTCAATAGCTTCCCCCTCTGTTCCTTTTGCCTTCAGCTCAGTTTCCTTTCTAGTGAAAGCATCAGGAGTATCTTGCTCCTCTTCATCTCTCAATTACTCCAAAACAGCAAACCTAGAAGACTCCCTCGGCGTGATCCGTTTCCTGCCACCCCTGCCTTCTGACGCAGCAGCACTGATGACGGCGCGACGACCACGACCACCTGCTAGATTGTACGGCGTCGACCTCGAAACCATCATGCACGGATCGAAACTTTCAGGCGGCGTCGACGGCACCCTCTCCGACTTGCTCTCACTGTGGTTTATGGTCTGCGCATTCATCCGTTTGAGCTCAGGCAAACGTTATTCTCCATTCTCCCTTTGCTCCTGTTCATCGTCTCTCTACTCAGGATTGTTCCGTTGCTCAGTGTTTTCCTTTTTCCTGTTGTCCGCACTGGCCGTTTTCTTCCAAGGGCAGGACTCCCTCCGGTGACCATATCGGCCACACTCAAAACATATGAGTTTGAGTCCTTATTACTCCACATTAAAGCATGCTTGAGCAACGATTATGCGTGGCACAAGAACTTTTTGTAAGTCCAGCTCAACAAAAACTCTTGCATATCTACCCCTTTCAACTTTCGCATCTTGTCCCGTGCGATCTGCTAAGGTATGGAGATCCACCCTAAGTGGTCTGCCTATGCGTTCCCCTATCCTCTGAATGCAGTGTGAGTTATAACAATGGATTGGTATCTGGGGAATGCGAACCCATGTGATAATGTTCCTGAGAGGGTTCTTGAATGGGTCAAAGTAGGGTGTCCATCTCTGAATCAACATGCTATGTTGAAAAACCACCCAAGGGCCCCCGTATAGAATTTTCCTGTAATGTCCCTTCCATTGCTCTTGGTTAGTAAGCTTAACTATGAAGTAGTTATTTGGTATATCTACCAAATCAAATTCAGAGAAACCCCATAGCTTAGCCAAATGTGATTTTAGCATATACAGGTTAAATCTTCTACCAAGCACGGTGATGATTAATGAGAAGTTCCATGGTCTGCACCATCATTATATTCCTCTTGAGATATGGGAACTACCGGATAAATCTTCTTCAACCTCTTGATCTCTTCTGTAGATTCGGGCATCTCCCAAATGATTTCCTCCTCTTCAAATAACATATCGTCATGCTCCCTAGTATAGCTTCCATTAGCTAACCCATTAGAGTTTTCTTATACGATACATGTTGAACTTTATTGCCTGGGGACGTGTTGCCCTTCTCATCTTGGTAACCCATATCCTGTTCCTTCTCTTCTATAAGATCATCCACAATTCGTTTTGGCCCTTCGTCCACTTTCTTCCTTTTGTTCCGACCATCTCCTTCTGTTTCCGGTGGCCGGTCCGGCGGATTTTTGCGTTGACCTGTGTCCTCCATTCACGCACAAAACCTTGGCACAGAACCCACTGGAGATTCTCCTCTATCCTTGGTTTCTAACTTCTAACATCAGCAAGATCCTTGCGGTGAGAGAGTGGAAGAGGATTGTAAGTTTTTCATATCCTGGAACTTACCATTTGAGGATATAATGAAATGAAATAGAGCTCATCTTTATTCCCTCATTCAACCTTCCCTCATCTTGTCAATATATCCCTCTTGTGTATTCTTTATTTTTATAACAGTTTTTTAGATTCTTTAATTTATTTATCTAAAATTTCCTTATTTAAATTTCTCCCTCTAACTTTGACAGAAAATAAAGTACTGTTTAGGAGTGGTTAAAGAATGCAAAGGAATAGCCTTATATGAAGTGAAAAATAACAACTCTACAACAAATTGATAGTTAAATATTGAATTGAGATTTTAAATAAAGAATAAGAAGTTAATAATAAATTCAAAAAGTTTAGCATTTTACTAATAATAATTAAATGGTGTTTCTTGTTATGATAGCTTTTTTAAAGTGATTTTACACAATTCGATATAACTATGTAATAATAATTTTGTCTCAATTTACGTAAAAGTATTTTTTAATATGAATTTCAATGGCTACCGATAATAAATTTTTAAGAGAAGTAATGGTTACATGATATATTCGAAACCCGTCCAGAGAAGAAAAATGCAACAATAAACCTTACCCAGAGTTAGCAACATAAATAGCATAACATTAATTATATTATTACCTACCAACGGTTGGTTGGATCAAGTGGTAAACGGTTTGTTGCAGCTTAAGCAAGGTCTTGAGTTCGAGCCTTGTGAATGCAGCAGCCACCGTTGGGAGACCTTCCCACCTTTCCCGGGTGCGCGACGCGGGTCGAGTCCGGATTAGTCGAGGCGAAGCTCCGGAGACCGGACGGACAACCAAAAAAATATTATATTATTACCTCTTTACTTTTTAATATAAGATTAAATTGATTTTTTTAGACTTCGTTTGGATGGGAAAAAAAGTTAAGAGGGAAGAAAATGGGATGAAAGAAAATGGAGAGAAGAGAAAAGCAGAGAGAATATGTTATCATTCATCTTGTTTTGATGGGCGAGACAAAACATATAGGAAAGAAAATAAACAAATAGTTAAATGACTAAATTATCCTTAGATAACAAATTTTAATAAATAATTGAATAAGTAAATTATCCTTCAAATATATCAAGTATAATATATTATAAAAAATTATACTTACATTAATATCATTAAATAATTTAAAATCAAATTATTTATTAAAGATATGGTTTAATGTTATTGTATTTTAAAATAAAATAATTTTGATAAAAATATTTCCTATTTTTTAAGGTTGCAGGGTTTTAATAAGCAACTAAAAATAAATTAAATATTATAATATATATTAAAGTTTCTCTTAAAAATGAACGAACGTTATAGTCATAATTTTAAAAAAGTTAGATGTTAAATTTAATATATTAAAATGTAAATGGTTATAAAAAAGCATGTTGATAGATAAGGAAGAAGAGTTTTTCTCCATTTTCTTTTCATGTATGGAGAGAAAATTTGGGGAGAAAATGTGATGGGACATATACCCATTTTCTCTCCAACTTTTCCTTTCTTACACTTATTATCTCCATCCAAACAGGGTAAAAGGCTTCTCGTCCCATTTTCTCTAAGTTTTCTTTTCTCCCCCATTTTTCTCCATCCAAGCGGTAAAAAATTAAGGAAGTTAAATGAATTATTTAAAAATATTTATTTATATATTATCATTATATCATATATATCTATTTATACTTGAAACAAATTAATTTAAAAAATAATAAATGTAAATACATAAAATTAATTTATTTAATTTTCTAAGTTTCCCGTGAAAAATCAACTGATTGTTTTTTTAGGGACAGTAGATGGTATAAAAAAGAAAAGATGTAGTATTAATTTTTATTTTTCACCACATAGCTTACAAATGATAGTAGGACCTTTACACTTTTAATGTAGCATAATATATAACATGCTCGTCGTAATAATTAGTCATGAACTTGGTTAAATATTCATATCAAATTAATTTTGATTCTGAAAAGCTTCCATATGCATGATAAGAATCCACACTTTTTCTTTGGCCCAAATAACATAATTCAATAACTTAAAATAAAGCAAAATAATAATTATAATATACTGATGGGGAAAATGACAAAAAACCTGAAAATTACAAAATCTCAAATTAGTTTTTTTACCATTTTGGATAAAGTATTAATCACTTTTAATAAGCAATTCACAACTTGTTTGATAGTAAATACTTGATTTTGGATTTTACATTTTTCAAGTTCTTTTTTTTTTATCATTTTCCCTGTATGATTTTATCAAAATAAAGAAGGAAACTACACGAACATACAAAACGAAATCTTTATACTATCATGAAATTGCTAAATTGTAACAACTTGTCTTATTGGCCATTGACTCATTCAAATTTCACTGCAGAATGTAATATTCCATCCAAATACAATAAAAAGAATTGAACACTTCCCTAAGGCATCAAAAGTTCTAACAACAAAGTATAGAAACTACTCGAACATACAAAACGAATTCTTTATACTATCATGAAATTGCTAAATTGTAACAACTTGTCTTATTGGCCATTGACTCATTCAAATTTCACTGCAGAATGTAATATTCCATCCAAATACAATAAAAAGAATTGAACACTTCCCTAAGGCATCAAAAGTTCTAACAACAAAGTATAGAAACTACTCGAACATACAAAACGAATTCTTTATACTATCATGAAATTGCTAAATTGTAACAACTTGTCTTATTGGCCATTGACTCATTCAAATTTCACTGCAGAATGTAATATTCCATCCAAATACAATAAAAAGAATTGAACACTTCCCTAAGGCATCAAAAGTTCTAACAACAAAGTATAGAAACTACTCGAACATACAAAACGAATTCTTTATACTATCATGAAATTGCTAAATTGTAACTTGTCTTATTGGCCATTGACTCATTCAAATTTCACTGCTGAATGTAATATTCCATCCAAATACAATAAAAAGAATTGAACACTTCCCTAAGGCATCAAAAGTTCTAACAACAAAGTATAGTAAGTCGGCGATTTTCTTCTTTTAAAACTCGTGGATACTGCAGAATACAGATCAAAACTTTCAAAGGTAGCTTCGGTAGACTGGGCTGTACATACAGCTCTCTGCATATTTGACAAGATCTTTAGGTCGAGGCAGATGGGAAGCCAAACCTATCCACAAAAAAATGAAAATTAAGTAAAAACAAGAAAAGAAAAGAAAAACATATATATACGTGCTCTCAGAATTGAACACATGAAGAGACTCACCAAGTTCATATGCCTTAGCTGCAACATTAGCAGCAATGTGAGCTGATATCTTTCTTATGTTAGTGAAAGGAGGGTAAATCAGCCCCTTATCATAGTTTTCCTCGGTCACTTGTGCAGCCAAAGCTTCCGCTGCACCAGAACATGCAATGTTTAATGTATGATCCATAAAAATAATCCATCATTCTAGATTGCTTCATGCAGTTTATATAAAAGCACAACTGTTATATTTCTTATCCTTGTACTTACAGGCCGCCAAGAGCATCTCATCACGCACCCGGATTGCACCGGAAATGATCAAACCCAAACCCAAACCAGGAAATATGTAGGCATTGTTGGCCTGAATGTTATCATAAGAAGAAGCAAGTCACTAATAAGCTATGCAAGTTGCTTGATAAAATACACTATGAAGGTTTCAAAATAAAACCTGTCCAGACACAAAAACTTTTCCTTCATATTCGACAGGGTCAAATGGGCTTCCGCTAGCAAAGATTGCTCGTCCCTGCAAATTAAAGGTGGAATTTCTGTTTTATTATCTGATTCAATAGCATTAATCTGCAAAGTAATGTTTCATGTAGTCTTGTGCAGAGAAAAGGGGGCAATAAAAAAGTTACCTTGCTCCATGTATAAGCTTCTTCAGCCGTGCACTCAGATTGTGAAGTTGGGTTCGAGAGAGCAAGAATGAGCGGTTTCTAGATGCCAATAAATATTTTATGCATTAATGACTCATAATCTCCTCGTTAGTTCGCAAAGTTATTAATAAATGAAAGTATGAAGAACCTCGTTGAAGGATGACATGGCTTCAACGACCTCCTTGGTAAATGTCTTTCCTACTCCGGATGATCCTATTAGAACCGTCGGTTTGATTGCCTGAGGGAGTCAATTGTAAGTATATTGTACGAACTATGATGGAAACGAAAAATCTTGCCTAGTACAGAAACTGAATTCAAGGCACTTTTCTTACCTTGACAGCATCCAGAAGTCCCTTTACAGGTTCATGCTCATGAGCCCAAGGCTTTTTGAAGTGCTGAAGCGATTCCATACGAGACCTAACTATCAGTCCCTGAGACAGGACGCGCTTGTTAAGAATGACAGTTATTCGGAGAAGGAAACTTGTTAAGTGAAAAATACATCAATGCCCCTTCGTTACCTTTGAATCCACTAGCCAAATTTTCTTCCGGGTCTGTTCCAATGGAGCTTTTGTCTGGCCCAGAATATCGATGGTCAGAAAGAGTTAACATAAACGTTACCAATGGAAGTAACTTCTAAGTCAATAATAATACCTGCTTTGAAACCTCAAGAGCTATCAGCTCCGCTATCCCAGTTCCAGCCTTCGACAGCGAAAAAATTATAAGTGGAAAATAAACCCATCAATTAAAATTTATATTCATATGGATGACATTTTCCCTTTTTTCTTTATTAGACATGGCGTTGAAAGGTGACGTGTGCAAATAAGGCATTGGTTTATCGTGCTAACCTCTCCAGCGCCTAGGAATAGGAAGGTGTGATCAGCTAAGGTTCCCCCCACTAACTTCAGTGAAGCAAGCAGTCCTGCTAATACCACGGATGCTGTACCCTGAATTAAACCAAAAATCAGAGTCAATCACTCATAAATTTAAAGAGTGGTTGTGCGTAGAGTCACTAGTATTCTTCTATGTACCTGTATATCATCATTAAAGACAAGATGAGATGAGTTGTACTTTGCCAGCAGATCAAACGCATTATGATTTGCAAAATCTTCGAACTGAAAAGGAATGATAAATGTTGGCAAAACAATATAATCAAGAAGCAAAGAAAAGAAAAACCAGAATAACATGTCGGAGCATATCTGTAACCTGTATTAAGACTTTCTCCCCGTAGTTCTGTTTAACAGCATGCATGAACTCATCTAGAAGCTCTTCATATTCCTAAACCACAATTAACACGTCATGTTTATATTTACTTGAATACTTCTTATTCTAGTCTATATAGGGATCAAAAAACAGCTGAACAGTGCATTATTGCAAGAGAGTAGAAGACAAGTAACCAGACCTTCCCAGTTGCCCTCTTTTGCCTAAGCCCAATGTAAAACTCATCATTCAGCAACATCTCATTGTTTGTACCAACATCAATAGTTATTGGTAAGCACTGTAAATTATGGATCCATATTAATATTAATCAAGAGTCAGAAGAAAGTTACATGCAAGGGAAAAACAGGCCAAAAAAAAAAAATCATATGCTAGTAGTTCTTACTGCTGAAGGGCGAACACCTCCTAACGCTGTATAGAGAGAGAGTTTCCCAACAGGAATGCCCATTCCCTATCAGAAAAGTTAAAACCGTTATATGTCAACTGAGAAAATATTCCGAAGATTACACAGAAATATGAACCAAATCAATAGATACCTGACAACCAAGATCTCCAAGCCCCAAAATACGCTCACCATCAGTCACAACAATAACTTGAATGCTCTTTTCTCCCCAGTTTTTCAATACTTCCCCGATCTTGCCTCTGAAGAACTCAATCTCTCAGTATTTTCTGAAATTATAAGCAGGAGAGGAAGAAAGAAAGAGGAGTGGCATGAAAAATTATACTTCTCGTTCAAACTGATATAGAGACCCTGAGGACGCCTAAAAATGCTTCCATATTTCTGGCAGGCCTCTCCAACCGTGGGAGTGTAAACAATAGGGAGCAGTTCCTCAACATTATCAATCAAAAGTTTGTAAAACAGCCTTTCATTCCTCTCCTGTTAGAATAGAAACAGATGAGAGAAGGTGATAAATTTGATACTATTAAGCACCAACCAATAGAAAAGTGGCCATAAGAGCAAGAAACCAGCTAGTACCTGAAGATCCATCAAGGCCATGTATCTATGCAGAGGAACATCATACTGGCGAAGATTGTGCATCAACCTCTTCTCCTGTTTAACAATGATAATAACAAGAGTAATTAGCCAAAAAGAAAAGGCAAAAAATCGTAAAAGCCCAGACCATGAGAAAAATTCATGTGAGGTTAGCAACGCAATAGAAGTAACCTGAAGCTCTTGAGAGAAGAAAGCGGGAGGCAAAAGGCCACGCAGGTAATGAGCGTCCCTTTCTTTCTCAGTAAAGGCAAGTCCTTTGTTGTAGCGTGGATCACGCAGCAAAGTGCACCCGCTGTAACACAACATAATTTATTAGCATTCATTTTATATTTTATTGATTAATCGGATCTCTCTTTTGTCTTTTTCTGCCTAGCCCAATTCTCAAAACAACGGAATTCATGAAAAATTGGATTGGAAGAGAAACGAGTTGATTTTTTAGAAAGAAAGAAAGAATTCAGATGAAGCGGGTTGAGATAAAATCTGGTGTACTAGTCTAGCCAAAAGTTCAAAGCCCGGCAAATAATAAGATCACAAAAAACAGTTAAGCAGAGATCCAAAAACACAGGTCATCGACTAAAATATTCTTCTCTCTCTTTAACATGTCGTCATCCTTCTTCAAAGCCAAGAAAAATAGAATATGAAACCACAAAGCTCATAGCGTGCTGCCGCCTCACCTGGCAACTGAAAAGGTCCAGGGAGTGACAAGCTGGTCCTCCGCGGCACTATCTTCGCCGTACGAGTCCCGAACACCACCTCCGTAGCCTTTCAGGCCATCCTCCGAAGCACCACCGTTTCCCATCTCCTTCATGTTGCTCGACACAAACGCGACGAATTTTCTCCCTTCTCTCCCTCGCAAAACCTGTTTCTGCAGTAACCAATTCTTAGCAGTGAGATGATTTGCTTAACCAAACAGTAATGCAAAAACCACTCACACCTAAATACCGAAACGCCAAAAATTCAAAGACGGAATAGTGTTTTACAGCTTCAGAATCAATGGATTGTTCACCTCTTGAGGTGTTGCACAAAAACAAGGCTTATGGAAAACGAATAAGCAGGAATGGTTTGGCAAACGAGATCAAAATGGCATATATATATATATATATATTAATTAGACTTCAATGTCAAAATGGTTTGAACGTGGACCGGCGGAGGCACGTGGAGGATTAGATCTAATCAAATTAAAAGCAGAGTTTGTTGCTGGTGGGATGGATGATTCAACGTCTTTGAAAGCTTTGGTTTCCTGTTTAGCTTTTTAATTTGGAAAGAATGCGTAAAGAGTGGTGGGTATTACCAGAATGCTGCGTTTGTGACTGTTCAACGACATCATTTTGGAGGGAGGGACGTGGAAGGCGTGTAGATTTTCCGCGTCTTGTGAAAGTCAATCTTTTACGGCTAGTCGGATTCCCTTCTAAGTAAAGATATGGGAATGGGGAGACGATAAATCAAATCGTAGCAAGGAGACTCGACATTCTGGAAAGCTTTTGCTATTCTTATGTGTACTCTTCCCATATATCGGGGGGGGGGGAAAATTGACGGTTCATGCTTCTGTGAAGATATGCATATGTACGTTCAGAAAAAGGCGTTTAACGATGCATCTTCCCACCTTCGTTATGCGAGTTTAATTCATTATTTAAAAAAATTAAGATATGTGCGAGTTGGTGAACATGAAATGAACCTGAATCCAACAAGGATGAGTTTGAGAGGAGGGTGAATCGTGGTTCAGCAGAGACATGAAGTGATTATGATTCATCCTAATCTAAAGCAGTTATTAGCAAGCTTCTTTGATGACCAATAAATGAATTGTTATGGGAGAACATGAAAATGGAATACATGCATATTTCGAATGAGGTTGGTTGAGTGTTGTGGTAGGAGTAATCAATTGGGAGGGATGGT
This sequence comes from Vachellia pachyceras, assembly GCA_025593235.1. Classification (NCBI taxonomy): domain Eukaryota; kingdom Viridiplantae; phylum Streptophyta; class Magnoliopsida; order Fabales; family Fabaceae; genus Vachellia; species Vachellia pachyceras. Next base: position 10,892 of record JANTPZ010097405.1, read on the forward strand.
TTATTAGAGATTTTACTGGGAAGATGATAGATTGAAAAATTTTCTGGTGAAGGCATGAGGGTGGGTGTCCATGATGGGAATTGAGTGGACGAAGATATGGGTAGCATAGGGGCCAGTCATATCCGTGTTACGGACTAATTAATAAGCCCATCGTGAGACCTGATTCGATGTTATGCCTTTAGTATGCAAAATTCATTTTGATGGATATGGATATAGAAATAGATATGGATGTGGAAATAGAAATGAGGTTTAAAAGTATGTTTGGTATGTCATGGAAATGAGGTATGATTTTTAAATGAAAAGATCTAAAAGCTCTTCTAAATTGAAAAATCTTTTTTTTTTAACTTTTAAAACTACCTAAATCAAATTAAAAAAATTTTAGAAAAATTTTTAGATGGAATTATCAACATGAAATTGGAAATCCAAGCTTTTTATGTGGAATTGGAAATCCATGAGTTTGATGGAATTGGCTTCCATGTGGAAGCCAATTCCATCATACCAAACATGCATGGATATGGAAATCAATTCCATTTCCATATCCATGCCTCCAAATTCTATCAAATCAAACGGGATATTTTTACGGGTTTTGGGATTTTTTACTGTTTCCGAATTTTTTTTGTTTTGACTTATATCCCTGCAGGGAGGAAGTGGTTTACAAACAAGGTGCCCCTTTTGACAACGCGGTAGAGAAGTATTTTTACGTAAGTCAAAATAAATATGTGAAATAGATTATCTCGTTTAACGGAAAAACACTGTTGAACGTATTTCTGAGTATAAGTTAAGCGTTGCCAACAACACCAAAAACACA
>JANTPZ010097407.1:0-10931 GCA_025593235.1 Vachellia pachyceras
CCAGCGAATTTCTCGAAATCCGCGGCCGGCGTTCTCGCTGCATGCAAAAATCCCAAACCCATCAAATGCGTAAACTCATAAGAGGAAACTAACAAAGACATAAACAGAAACGGGTTTAGATCAGGAAATGTATTACAGGTCAAAAGATCCGAATCGGAGGGGAAGCCTCGGAAATCGGAGTTGGGGCGTAAAATGGTGATGATCGGAGTGACGGATGGGGGAGAAGAATCGAACTTGCGGAGCTTACTGAGGCCGGTGTCGGGTGTGGGTCCGGCAAGAGTTTCGTCCCAGAGCTTGTGCAGAAAACCCATGATTCGTTTCTCACTTCTCAGAAAAAACAACTCAACGACGGAGAGAATCAGAGTGTTCAAGAATCTGGATGCCAATGGTTGGCTACTGTGTCTACTGGGGGCAGCAAAGGAGACGAGAAAGTTGGGTTTGGTTGGGTCAATGACTCCAGATATAACCAGGGAGAAGAGCATTTAAACCCACGTTTACCCACTACCAAGCAAAACATACTTCCTTGTTAACCCACGTTGACCTACTGCCAAGCACGGTTAAAAGTTAAAACCCTTCACATAATTTCTTGTAATTGGATTAGAGTTTGAAAGTTATTTTAAAATAGCTTTTACAGATTTCGAAGTAAAATATAGGTTGTGGAGAATAGATTTTGGAAAATAGCTTTTAGAGATTTCGAAGCAAAACCTAGGTTTTGAAAAGTGATTTTATGTTTGGGAAGTTATTAGCTTTTACGGATTCCGAGGCAAAAAAGTTTATATGAAAGAGGAAAGAGAAGAATGAAAAGTAGAAAGAGAAGAAAGAAAAAGTATAAGGAAAGAGAGAGAAAGAAAAAGTAGGAGGGAGAAAAGAGAAAGAAGGAAAAAAGTAGGAAAGAGGAAAGAGAAAAAATTAGGAAAAGAGGAAAAAGTAAGAAAGAGAAAACCTAGGTTTCAAACCGAGATTTTGTAACCAAAATAACTTTTATAAAAAAAATTTGTGCTTGGACAAAACCTAGATTTTTGGGTAAAACCTAGGTTTCAAGAAGAGAATGCAAACAAACCCTAAGAAGGCTGTTAATGCAGCTACAATATCAAACAAATTTTGAAAAGACTTGTTAATAACAAGTAAAAGTGCAATATTAATAATTGAAAGTTGTTCATTTAAAAGTTTTTGAGATTTTTTGAGATGATATTTTTTTCAATCTAAATGCAATTATCCCTATATAGTATTACCTCTCTGTAGAGCTGGTTAACTTTTTCTTAAATATTAAGTAAGCTAAATAATTAATATTTCTATATTTTTCTCTAAAATAACTTGTCTAGAGCTGATTCTCAAGCAGCTCAGCATGTTGCCGGTTAGAAACAAGTAACAAATTAAGCACATGATTTATAAATTGATGTATAATTTAATGAAACACATAAGTATTTTAAATGAAAATATTTAGATAAAGCTCCTTGTATCAATTATATCAAGTTTTTCAATCATACATGTGATCATGTATCATATTTTTGAAAAATTGTCATCAAACTATATTACTTTATGGCAAAATATGATTAGAAAACTTGATATAACAAGGATAAGAATAGTATGATCATTTTAAAATATAATATATTGAAACAATTTATTTAATTATTTTAAATTTTTCATGACCAGGGATATGGGGAAGTATAATATGTATATTTACTTATTTTAATTTTTTCACTTTTTTTACTTTCACTTTGACACGATGTCGGCAACTATTTGGATACTGCTCTGGCCAAAAAGATTGGATTCCGAAGAAATTGCTAGGGTTGGATAAGATGTACTTGTTTGAAAACACTTAACTCTTAGAAACACGTTCAACAGTGTTTTTCTGTAAAATGAGACAATCAACTCCATATATTTACCTCGGTTTGCGTAAAAGTACTTCTCTACCGTTTTCCCAAACAGAACCGATATCTATTGTAAATTGAACTGATAATGGTATAAAAACAAAATTGGGGGTTTGTAGGCATATCTCCTTCAAAGAACCAAAAAAAAAAAAGATATTTTAGCTGCACAATGTAAATCCTTGCCCTTGGATTTTAGGGTACTTTTTTAAACAAGGGCACTTCTGTTAATAGTAGACATATCTCTTCTAAAAAAGAACATGTCAAAAAAATACTCAATAAAAATATTAAGTGAGAAATTTGATTAACAATTTATTTATACATTTAATTGTTGGTTATCAATAGTTAAGTATGATTTTTTCATTAAATCATACGTATTACCTTGCTTGATACAATTTTATTTAAAGTATTATTAGATATAAAATAGAGTATAATTTAAATTTAAATTTATCATGTCACAAGAAATTAAATATTTATCCTAACTTCAATTCCGTTGCTAGCACTTAAATAGATGAAACAGGACAGCAATTTTAGAGGGGCCACCAACACTTATTCAATCTTTTATGTGGGACCCCTCAAAGAATTATCACAGGAATTCAAGGTAGCCATCGTCTTGACCCAATAATGGAGCTTGGGCCTCTCCAGTAGGCATCTACGTTTGAAAATCCGTTTGAAGAAATGAGTTTATAAATTTTAAAATAATTTTACATATTTTAAAATAATTTTACGACAATATGACAAGAGTGTAATATAAATTAAAAAATTAATCAATAAAAAATAGATTAAAAAATTAATGATATCATCAAGAAAGTAAAAAAAAAAAAGAAAGAAAATCAAAATGCAAATATGTGTTTCTGTGTGTGTACTGTTAAGATTTATTTTTTTAAAAAATATCTTTTGACCCTACGTGGCATGGGTATCATACAAGTTACTTCCATATTTTATTAAATATCAGATCACTTACGTACAACACGTTAATACTAGTCTACTTAATTCTAGTAGTTAACCTTGATTTTCAATAAATTACCATTTTATTGGAAAAAATATCAGTTTTTGTGGGAGAGCGGAGTGAGAATTAAAGAAGATGGTTAAAGTGTTTTAAAAAAATTTCATATTAACTAAATTAACATCTTTATCTAATTAAATTAGGAAAAATCTAACTAAATAAGATAAACAAATCCTACATTTAGAAACAAAGGAAATATGTAAATATCTCTATAAAAACTTATCAAGCTTCGAAAGCATATTCTTATCTTAAACTTTCCAGACACCTAGCTCATTTTAACTGTTTTTCAGAAGAAAAATAATCAACGGCAACATTTGGCAATGAAATACCAACACGTCCCAAATGTTCATTTTCACCTACAAATTGAAGTTAAAATGATTCATAGCAGAATGTCAAACTCTTGAACAACAAGTAATGGCTAAATGATTGGGACAACTCTTGGAACATGCCACAATACCCGAGAAAATTTCAATTGAATTCAACTTTATATATATATAATTCAATATCATCAAAATCAATATGAAACATAAAATTTGCATGGCTTTTGACATCTTGCAAATAATTTGGCTTCGCATGACTATAATAAACATGTTAGTTTGATAATTTTGGTTATTTCTTCTGCTATTTTCTTCCAAAGATATTACTTTCAGTTTCGTGAAGACTCATAACACAGTTATATAAATAGCTTTTATAAAAATTCATTATTCAAAATTAACATGTAGAAATGTGAAAATAGTGATTGGATTAAACGATTATTAATCCTTTTGCTTTGCATGACTTTGCCTCCTGCTGCTGCTACCTCCTGTTTCCTTCCTCATATCTTTAAGCTGCTCCATTTGTCTTCATCACATGCAAATGATAAATAATTGAGCAAAAGAAATTTATCATGATCGACTAATTATGATAGCACATGAAAAAAAGAACAACACCTCATTTGCAAACAATTAGTTCGACAGTCATGTAATGTGAAAACCAAAACATAGGAATCCTCAATAGATCATATAACCCTTTGTGTGCGTTTTGATAAGGAGGCGTTTGGCCGCCTCAAAAATATGTCATAGCTCTTGCGATTATAAGAAGCCACTTTTATTCACCCAAAGCACATAATATACGAAGCTAACATCCTCAGCATTGGGAATTCTAATGTATAAGACCTTGAAGAGAGAACAAGTAGTGCAATATAAGATGATGCAATAATTAAAGACTCAAAAGATTGCCATTTGTTATTTAGTTAGGAAAACCATGTAATTAAAATGGTTTCTGGCCCTATATGATATAGCACAGCTTGACTAATAGTGACATGACAACTCTCCTACACCTAAAATTACGTAGATTCAATCCCGCTTGTAAGCCTCGTATGATTAGTTAGCATCTGCCTCTTTAAATCTTGAGAGAACATAGCATATGCAGAGAGTATCATGCATGTAGCCAGGAGAAAGGGAAGGGAAAGCATGTATGAACATAGACTGAGCAAAGTATCTGCTTGGAAGCTGTTGCCAATCACAACTGAGCAAAGTTTACTACATACAGGTAACGGATATAATATGCAACAACAACAGTAGCATTATAGCAGTCTAGGGTAAAACTAAGTTGGCATTACCACTTGATCCATTTTCTGATTCAGTTATCTCCAGTGATGCTGAGGACAAACCTGGATAGCAATTGGTTCTACACAGTTAAGTTATTCTCAAAGCTTTTCATGCATAACAATCCACCATTTGCAAATGTAAACATGAATTGATAACTGTTGCATAACAGACATGAAGGAACCTTTGCATATCATTCAAATCTAGAACCATGTCGTCATGCTGAGAGGTTCTTCAAAGGATTTGGTTCGATCCTCCAAATATTTAAGAGGTTATATCCAGAACCATTGCATTTAGGTAGACACCTTGGACAATAATCCACAATAAACCCTTCAATTCTGCCCATATTTTTTATTTCACAAAAATAATTGTTTAATTTTCATCCCTAGCCAATATCATTTCACAGCTATTTCACAAGTAATAACTGCCAATACCTGATTTAAGAATTATGAGATGCAGATTAAAACTAATCTGAAGCATAACACAAACCTTCATATTATTAGTCTCAGAATTCCATACATTTGCACAGTCATAAACGAGTTACATATCTCCATGTTCAGAATCAGAGTGTAGAGTATAGACGCCATTTCCTCAACGCGGCGCGCGCGCACACAAAGGTACACAAACCTTCACTATCATTAGTCTCAGAATTCCATTCAGTGGCGCATTCATAAACTAGAGTTGCATACCTCCATATTCAGAATCAGAGTACAGATGCCATTTCTTCAACTCATCCTTTGAATTGAAATTGAATATGTATCTTTCAGCCTGTGGCATCAAATCCTCCACATTCCATGTAAAGGCTGTAGTTCCATGTAGTGCAAAAGAGACAGTCAGCCAAAATCACAAACATCATATAAACCTTTTGGTAAACCTGACAAAAATATCCAACCCCGTACATTTTTTTTCCAATTGAATGCCAACGCAGACGCGGTGATCCGAGAAATGATTTTTTGGCCCAAAGAGTGTGGAACTAGAGAAATGAGATAAGGGTTAGCTATGAAAGTTACAAAGCTTGGGTCGATAATACAAATAACGCATGGATTCTATAGGATACCCTTCTTAGTAGCATTTAGAGAAGCCTGCAACAGGTGTTCGCAATTTGGGCATGTCTCCCACACTCGAAGTTCCTCTTTAGTTTCAGGTTTAGCACTAATTCTGTTAGGGAGAAATAAAATAAAGATTAATCTACGCAGCACCAATCGACATACTATAACAAATCCAATTCCTAAACAAAAGTGACAGAAATGGAAATAGAAGAGAGAATACAAATTGAAAAATAAAAATCTCCTTTCTTACAGTTAACTTTATAGTGCTTAAACCACCCAAAAAAGAAAAGACATGAACCATGAATTTCAAATTCAATTATCCTATGCATATAAACAGGGATTTAGAAGCAGCAGCTTCAGGAAGTAGACCAAAACTTAAACAAGAAATACCTAGCTTACTTATAACTCTTCGCCGTCGCCAACGTGATCGCCACCAACAGCAATCAACGGGGATCAGAGTGTACCAACGTTTGCCGTCGTCGACGGAGAACGGTGAATGAATCTAGCGAGCTTAGCCGGCGTCGTATATGGGAGTGGAAATGAAGATTGGGCCGAATATTTTGGCGGGCTTTAGTTTGGGCCTTTACTCTTTAGGCGCACTAGGACGCCAGGATACCCATTGAGGGGGGAAATCAACGTATATAATTATATAATTGGCCAAACATATTTTTAATGAGATTCATAAATTAGTATTATATGGATTTTTTTCTCTATTTTAGCATAGCAATAAATCTAAAAGTATCTATACATGCCAATTTATTCACCTTATACTTTGTTTTAAAAGAGATTTTATGATGAGGCTACCCACAATTTTTCTTAGGTTAATATAATATTCGTTTTTATAATTTGCTGTCTGTTTGGTTCATATAATTTCAAAATTCATACATTTTGGTTCTTGGAGAAATAAAATAATTAATTTTGTTATTAAGATATAGAGATTAAAATTTTAGATAAAAAGAACTTAAAAACTAAAATCCATAGTTTAAAACTATATGATTCATAACCAAAAATTGAAAATTATTTAAAGCTGGTAAAAAATACTGTATTAACCACTTTTTTATAAATCTGTACACGATCTCTTTTTACCTAAAAAGATGGAAAATTCTAGTTCTATATCTAAATTTAAGGAAAACCTTATAAAATTTATAATTCTATATAAAAATTAGTTGATTTTTTAAAGAGATTGAGGAAATTATTCAATTGATATATTTATCATTTTTCTTCAAATTAATTTGTTAACTTATAAACTGATATATAATACAATGATACATATAATAATTTGATAATATATGTTATAATTAAGCGATTTATTTAATTTTTTCGATCACATCAAAAAAAGTCTACCAGCTTTTATATTAAGAATAAGAAGTAGTAATTAAAATGTTACTTTATCTGGATAGAGTATGATGTAAAAATTCACATGAAATCATATGAATCAAGCAACTAACAAAAATAAATAGTTTAAAAACAAAGGCCTGCCGTATATTCTCTTGAGAACATTTGAAGATGAAATATAATGCAGATGTTGGAAAATACACTTTTACCCTTAACAAAAATAAATAAAATAAAATAAATAGTTTAAGATCTGTCATAATATAAAAATAGAAGTCCCACTTGAGTAAGACAACTCAGTTACTAGTCGGAGCAATCAAATTGAAATGATTAAAAGGGTGAAATAAGTGTACATTGAAACTGGCTACCTTCTTCTGGAAACAAGTCTCATCCATCCAGGGAGGCAGTGCAAAATCCAGCCACAAAATATTCACAAACAAAAAAATTATTAATTAATAATAATTAATTTTTATTGATATAATTAATTTTTATCTAGTGAAAACCATTCTTGATGATGGATACAGTGTCATGGCTGGGGAGAAAGAAACTATGAAAATCCAGAAAGAAGAAGGAACAGTGGGCGAAGCCCCCAGAAATTGATGATGACAAAAAAAACAAGCAGCACAGAACTGAACAAACCATGCCATAACTGTCTCCATCTGCGCACTAATGAAGGATGAAGATAAGTGCCCCCTCACTGATTCAAAACCCCACTTGTCCGTTAGCCCCTCCTCGGATCAGGATACTTTTGAATTAAGGATTTCAGGTAACCTTACCTCTCCGTCCGAAAAAAAACGGTACAAAAGTACTTTTACACGAAGTAAATATATAGAGGAGATTGTCTCATTTTACAAAAAAATACTGTTAAACGTGCTTTTAAGGGATTGATAAACTGTGCCAAACAGAGGGAACATCTTGTATTATAATCGGCTGCTGTGTCATGAATATATTGGCTCCGTTTGGCAAAGCTTTTCAGGAGCCCAAAAGTACGTTCAACATTATTTTTCCGTAAAACGATAAAATCTCACTCACATATTTATCTCGGCTTACGTAAAAGTACTTCTCCACCGTTTTTTCAAACGAATCTATTGTGGTAAAATTTAAGAAAACAACTAGAGCACATATTGGCTGCGTTTGGAAACATGTTGGGGAGCCCGTTTTGGCTCCCCAAACCCATTCTCACGCAAGCCGAGACAAAATTCCTCTCACATAAAGTACCTCGGAATCTGTGTCCGTTTTCTCAACAGGTTTCCAAACGAAGCCATTATTAGGGTGATGCTATGCTAGTCATTGTAAAACGTTCTTGATCTTTTATTTTAATATAATCGTGGGTCCTTCATATTCTCCCTCATTTTAATTTTGGTTCATCAAATTTGAAATAACAGTTTTAATTCATCAAATCTCATTTTATTTAAAATATTGTTGTTTGTAATTTAATAAAGATATGAATCATTTCACCCTTTCATAGATGAACTAAAATAAATGTGAATTTAATGAATTAAAATCAAACATTGTATCATATTAACCCGGTATAAAAAATCAAATTGAAGATCAATTTACATATTTAATTAAAAAATGGAAAAATTAATCAGAGGTCCCAAGCAACATAATTAACCACAAAATAATCTTAAGGTTGTTAATGACGACCTCAGCAGCTACTCCTGTAACCTTATGGTAATTTTATGAATATTTAAGATCATTTTGTGATTAATTCTGTTGCTTGGTAACTTCCCAATGGACATGAGTCGTAATTACGAGTATTATATGTAGATTTGTGCACCAGCTCATAATGATCTTGGTGTCAGGCGCGTCTACGCTGTTAGACAGCGGAAACATATCCGATAATGGGCTTGTTCGGAGAGGCCGTTTGCCTCCCCAAAAATCATTCCTGTATTTACCGAGATAAAATTTCTCTTATATATTTATCTCGAAATCTGTTATCGTTCTTCCAACATACTATCCAAACAAGCCTAATGATATTTTGGCAGGCAATTAATTCCTTACCAGCTACTTCATTATACTCTACCCATGGTGTGTGTGTTTGTGTCCAATTAAGGATTAAAAATTTGTCCTTTTTTAGATTTAATATAATGGGGGTGTTTGGAAACACTAATTCACCCTCCAAAAGTACGTTCAATAGTGTTTTTTCGTAAAATGAGATAATCTTCTTCACATATTTATTTCGACTTGTGTAAAAATAATTTTCTACCGCGTTCTCAAACGAGCCCAATATATAGAATTTGAAAGAGAATAACATAAATATGCAATCTTATAAGAAAAAACTAGGTAAAAAAATAAAAAAGAATTTATTTTTAATTTTTTAAAAAAAAATAAAAAGTTGGAATGGCAGGCGGGTTGGGGTTTTCTAGCCCGTCAACCAGCGCGGGCTGGCTCGCTTTTCCGACTCTACTTGTTAGGCTATCTTTATCATTACTTCCTAAAATCTATGTTTGATTTCAAAATCTAGATTTTTTCAAGTACAAAATTTTTTTAAAAAAATTATTTTGGTTACAAAACATCGATTTGAAGTCTAGGTTTTGAAACCTACTTTTTTTCTTCTTTCCCTTTCATCTTTTCTACTTTTTCTTCCTTTCTCTTTCATCTTTCCTACTTTTTCTTTCTTCTCTTTCATCTTTCCTACTTTTCATTTTTTCTCTTTCATTCCTACCAACTTTTTAACTAGGAATCCGTAAAAGCTAATAACTTCCCAAACATAAATCACTTTTCAAAACCTAGATTTTACTTCGGAATCTGTAAAAGCTATTTTCCAGAATCTATTATTCAAAACCTAGGTTTTACCTCAGAATCTGTAAAAGCTATTCTGAAAATGAGATCCAAACAAACCCTTAATTTAATAGTAAATTAATATATCTATATTTTTAAACTAATTTATCTTATTTATAAATAACATATATTATAACTATATATATATATATGAATATTGCACATTGTATACTTTAATTAAGTGGTTTATCTAATTTTTTAAATCATCCAACAAAATAATTGAGTCGACGAAGTATTTTTAATAAACCTTCTCCATCTTCACCACATTTCATGATTCCATACACGCCCTCTCATTTCAATTAAGTTTGATTTGAATTTGTGACTAGAAGACTTGTCACTTCGCAGATCCCTTGACTCTGGCGTCATCAACAACATGGTTCAATAACATATATATAATTGAAACATAGCACCCAAATCAACGAAATAAATTTTTTTATTAGGAGCATCAAATTTGCTATTTTTTTTGTTTGTTTCTGATGTTGGTTACAAATATTAGCAACTGTCACTCGTTTAAAATTAATAAAAATATTTAATGGTTGTTTGTTTCTGATGTTGGTTACAAATATTTACAGATTTCGAGATGTTTTTACATATTTTGATTGATTTTGTCTTGATTTATATATACCGTTGGGAAAAATGAATTCCCAAACAAGCACAATAACTGTCTCAGTCTAATGCCATAATTTTTTTCATAAGTGAGAGATCACCGTATTAAAACACTGATAACCTTGTATCACTCTTAAGTATTAACTACCCTTTTCACTTTTTTTTAAAAAAAATGTGCGCTAATTGACCATATTTGGCTTGGCAAGGGAAGGAAGACTGGAAGTAATTAATTAGAGACTCTGTTTGTGTAATTTTCAATATTTTCATTTTGCATATGTTTATCCCAAAGATACACGCAAGCAAGTCAAAATAAAAAATATCTTGAAATTTATAAAAGTATCTTAAAATTCATAAATCATTCTTGAATTCTATAAATTCTTCTCGAAATCTGTAAACTACTTACTCCCAACGAATTCTAAACAGACATTGAGAAATGAAGAGGGTAATAACATTATAAAAAAATATATATATATATATCCTAATAATGATCATAATTACAGTTGCTTAAATTTGACTCAGAAATGGGTTGCTTGCAGTTGAGCCATTACGAGAAGAGTAATTAAAATGCTAATCAATTAGCAAGCAGAAGCCACCCCACAAGACTCTCTCATTAATTTCCGAACCAAATAATAAGCCTACCTACCTATCTAGAGCTAACTTGACACCTAACTCATGGTGAACACTGGAGTAAGTCAAGTAA